>PVKB01003543.1:0-194205 GCA_004027205.1 Ctenodactylus gundi | reverse complement strand
AAGACCCCAAGCCCCAAAATGGCACGGTTTATATATCCTTTAGGTTACATCTGGGTGGCGTGTTGGTTCCTGATTTGCAGAGGCCAATCAGGCCATATGACGTGTCCGAATGACGTGACTCCGGGGCTGGTCTTTAGCCTAGGCGCATGTGCAGTGGCAATTGTTTACTAATCAGCTGGCCGGATGCCGGCGCCATCTTATAATGGCGTTTGCAGGCTCTCTACAATTTGTCCTGCTCAAATACTCCTTGCTTTGAACAATTTGTGCCATCATTCTTGCCACTTTCTTTTTTTGAAAAAATTCCCATTTTATTAATATATATATGCATTATATAATGTTTACAATGAACTCGAGTACTTTGTGCATATATATATATATATATATATATATATATATCACATCAAATTTATAATCCCTTCCCATTTTTGGCCCTCCCACATCCTTCCCATTCTCCCTAACTCCCACTATCACACCCATTTGGTTCTACAGAATGCCTGTTTCCCTAATCAGAGAAACCATGCAATATTTAACATATTTAATCTTCTGCATCTGATTCACTTCAGCACTCAAATCATCACTCCTTAGCTCAGCTTCCCACCCCTAGAATGGGCTGCAGTGGACAAATCTTGATGTCTCTTCTCTGGGTCCAGCAGAGCTCTTTATTGAGACAATCTGCGGAAAGATCTTTTTTTTGTATCTTACTATATCTTTGGTGAGATTCTTTAACATGGCCTCACTCACCAGTCCACATAATAAAAGAACTATAATAATGAAATTCATAAGGCTAGAAAATGTGAGAAAGAAAAAGAGAATTTAAATTTCAAATTTCTAAGCTGAATACTGAAAGGTAATTGTACATCCAAAAGATATTTGGGTTATCATTACATCAATCAGTTTTCTTAGGATAAACTTACGTCAAAGACTGAATAAGTGAATTGCTACATTAAATGAACTTACATCTATATATTACAAAAGTACATTACACATAAGCAATAGACATAATGCATATTTTGTTATTTGAAAAAAATTTTAACTTTCATAAAGAATTTACTCACATTTCACTAATTACTAACCTTTGCCAGATTTGGTTTATCATTTTAACTACCTATCCATCCATAGGTTCATGCATACATATTTTTAAAAGATTTTATGCCAGTTTACTATGTTGAATATAATTATTAGGTTTTGAAAACTAATACACAATTAAAATAATAATCATAATAATCAATAATGAGATAGCTGGTACTGTTTTAGCAGTATACCAATCAAACGATTCAAATACCAATCTATTTTTTGGTTACACTTTCTCTTTAGATGTTTTTTTTTGTCCATGTTCTTTGGTGCTGCTTATCTCTCTGTCTCTCTCAAAGATTGCCTCAGGTATTTTCTGCAGTGTTGGGCTGGTGGTCACAAATTTCTTTGGGGATTCTTGGTCATGAAAAATTTTTACTTCTCCTTCTATTTTCTGGGATAAGTTTGCTGGATACAACAACCTGGTTTGACACTGGCCGTCTTTCAAAGCTTGAAAGATTTTTCTCCAGGCTCTCCTGGTCTTTAAAGTATGCATTGAGAAATCTGTGGTAATTCAACTGGATTTGCTTTGGTAGAATAATGTCTGCTTTCCTCCTGTTGGTTTTAATATTTTCTCTTTATATTGTATTTCCGAGGTTCTGATTATGATGTGTCATTGCAAGTCTTCTTGCTGGCTGAGGTTATTTGGTGTTCTTTAAGCTTCTTGCACCTGACTATTAATTTATTTTTCTAAGGCTAGAGGAATGGCACAGCGGTTAAAGCACTGGCTTAGCAAGTGCAAGGCTCTGGGATTGATTCCCCAGCATCACATAAACTGGTTGTGGTGGCACATACCTGTCATCCCAGTACTCAGGAGACTGAGGCAGGAGGATTGTCATGAGTCCAAGGCTAGCCTGGGCTACAATGGTGAGTTCAGGACCAGCCTGTACTACAAAGTGAGACCCTGTCTCAAAAAGAAAAGTAATTTATTTTTCTAGATTTGGGAAATTTTCTTGCATAATTTCAGTGAATAAATTCTTTATACCTTCAGTGCTGTCTTCTACTCTTTCTCCCACATCCATAATTCTGAGGTTGGTTCTCTTTAAGTCATCCATCAGCTGTTGTATTCAGCTACTTTGCTTATTCCTAATTTTGGAGCCATGCCTAATTATAGCATTTGTTTCCTCAGCCTTGTCTTCAAGGTCTGAAATTCTGTCCTCACAATGCTTGAGTTGACTTCCCTTGCTTTCAAATGTATTTTTCATACCCTGAATTTCAGCTAGATTTCTTTTCAAAATTTCCACTTCTCTATCAAAGTGTTCCTTCATATCTTGCATTTCCTTTTTTACCTCAGCCCACTTTTATTTGACACTTTTGTGTGTGTGTCTGTAGCTCAGGTTGGCCTTAAGCTCACAGCAGTCCTCCTCCTGCCTCAGACTCCTGAGTGCTGGGATTACAGGTGTGTGCCACCATGCCCAGCTTATGTGGTGCTGGGGAACAGGACCCAGGGCATTGAGTTTGTGAGGCAAGCATTTAACTGTTGAGGTATTCCTCCAGCTCCTCAGCCAACTTTTTATTTGTGGCTTCTATATTCTCAGTAAGTTTTGTATCCATAGGACCACTATTTAGTAAGCTCCTCTTTAAGCATTTCTTGGAGGATATCTTGTTTGAATTGCATGTTTGACTCTTTTATTTGCTTTTTGACTTCCTTCCCAAGAGTTCCACTATTTCAAGGCCTATGACATTAATTTCTGGGGTGCCAGGCATTTTTGTGGATATCCTGTTTTCTTGTCTTCTTCCCATGTTTCTGTTGAGAAATTTCACTTTCAAGGCCTAGCTGAGAGGGTATGCGGGTGGAGTTGAAATTCCTCTGAATTTTGTGCTGGGAGTAGGCAGTGAGGGAGAATGTAAGAGTCTGATGACATCTGAGGTGTCCTGATCACACCCAGCCTCCACAGCATAGCTCTCCTGCCTGTCCTGGCTTCACTCCCCTGAGAGTGGGGCTCTCCATCCTTGCAGGTGCTCCCATCACACTCAAGCCATGCAGGGGTTAGATGGCCTTTTTCACCTCTCCACAACAAAAAGCCTTGATATGCTCCTCTGAGCTTTCTTGGGCTTGTCTGAGTTTGTCTCGGGCTTTTTTCTCTTTTTTTCTTTTTTTAATGGCTCCTGCTTACATCACTGCCTGTTTTTGTTGCTGAGTGCTGCTCCTGATCCCGGCTCCTGGAGGCCTTTTGTAGGGGGAGCTCACATTGTGTTTGTAGTTAGCAGTACCCATAGGCATGTAGCATGTTTTTGGAGGCTGGGGCTACCAGCTGCTGTCAATTCCCACTTCTCCTTGATCTGTGCTTACCTCATTTAGAGGTTCCATGCGGGCTTTTCTCCATGTGCAGATGCTGGTGGCTCCCAGCTCTTCACAGTCAGCCTGGTTCTGCTCCCTGGGTTGCTGTTTACCTCTGCTTCCGATGTATGCTTTCAAGATTTTGGCCTTCCCACGGCCTCCTTTCAATTGTTGGGGTGCTCCTCCCTGTCCTAGCTATATTGAACAGGCTTTTTTTTTTTTTTTTTTTTTTTTTTTTTTTTTTTTTTTTTTTTTTTTTTTTTTTTTTTTTTTTTTTTTTTTTTTTTTTTTTTTTTTTTTTTTTTTTTTTTTTTTTTTTTTTTTTTTTTTTTTTTTTTTTTTTTTTTTTTAACTATATTCTCAGATACTTAAGTGAGTCCATGAGGAGACATTGCACAGCTCTGGTACTTGGCTGACATCTTGTCCAGAAGTTCATTTTTGCCATTTTCTAATGTTTCTGGAAATCCTCTTTCATAAATGTCTTTATTAGGTATAGCCAAAATTATGATAAATTCTGCTGTCAAGTGGCTGCCATTCAACACAAAGCAGGCTCACAAAGACATTATGGGTGTCCTTATTCCCCTTACTGGATCTGGTACTGTTCAACTTCTGTACTCCAAAGTGAAAATGACACGAAAGGTAAATATTTTAAATTGATTTAGGACATGAAGGTAACCCCCACAGCACAACTAAAGACACTCACGAAAGAGGATTTCAGAGCTGCTTCACAGAGTGGCAACAGTGATGAACGGCATTTCAATGAAAGGAGGGTATTGTGAGGAGGGCTACTGCAATGTCAATGTTATTTTTACTGAAAAACAAAATAAAACAAATACCTTAACTTTGATTTATTTTTCATCATATCTAGTACATTCAGAAATCTAAGACAGTCTTATGTTGTTTTAGGACTGCTAATGGCAATGGTGGCAGGCCCTAATTCCGTCGGTCCTCCATGCTGAATTCCTATCTCCACAGGCTTGAAGAATAAGTCATAGAAGAAGGGAGGCAGGTTGTGAAGAGAATACCTTATTGGGAAAGTTGCAGAAGGAAAAAGAAGTATAGAAAGAGAGTAAAGCTGCTGCTAGCCAGGAGGGGGACCTGGAAATGTGGGCTGCCCCAAGGTTCACTGTCTTGGGGTTTTTATAGTTGAGCTGGGTAAGGGGCTGTCCTATGTTAAGCAGCTTAGTCAGTAAGGCTAATTGCTAGGCTCTCCAGTCTTAAACTGCAGCTGAAGCCCACTCTTAAGTAGTTTTCTTTTAACTATTTAAAGTTTATCTTAGGAGTGGTTAGGGCGTATCAGCAGTTATTCTGCAATCCTGCTTTCCATCAACCTGTCTCTGGGGGACCCTGTATTCCTAACTGCCTAAAACCCCCACTGTCTCCTCTTCGGACTGAGGCTATTCACTAATTAATTCTTATATTTATTCTCTCTTCTGCCCTCCAGCCTTGCAATTAAGTGTAGGCAGCTCAGAATTTTTCTTCAATCAAGCTACCCACGGTCAACCACAGCTTGAAAATATTAAGTGAAAATTTCTAGAAATAAACAATTTATAAGTTTTAAATAACTTTAACCATAGTAAATTATAATTGTTTTATTGTAGTATTATAATTAATGTCTTAGTGTGCCTGTTTTTTTTTTTTTGTGTGTGTGTGTGACAGTCTTGCTCTTTAGTTGAGGCAGATCATGAACTCATTATGTAGCCCAGCCTGGCCTCCCACTCACAGCAATCTTCCAGCCTCAACTTCCCAAATGCAGAGATTACAGGCGTGTATCACTACACCCAGGTGTTCATGTGGTGCTGGGGAATCAAACCCAGGGCCCTGTGCTTGCTGTTGAGTGCTTTAACTGCTGAGCTATACTCCCAGCCCTTACTGTCCCTAATTTATAAATTATACTTTATCATAGGTACATATGTATAGGAAAACACATAGCTTATATCAAGTTGGTATTATCTGCTATTTCAGGAATCCACTGAAGGCCTTGGAAGGTATTTTATAGGAATAAGAGGGAATCACAATACTCAGGTATGAGATTGTGTGTGTTGGGGGGAATTTTGTTCTTCTTTTTCTTTTCTTTTCTTTTCTTTCCTTTTTTTTTTTTTTTTTTGAGACAGGGTCGTAGTCCAGACTAGTCCTTAACTCACTGTGGAGCCCAGGCTGGCCTTGAACTTATGGCAGTCCTCCTCCCTCAGTTTCTGAAGTGCTGGGGTTACAAGCATGTGCCACCATGCCCAGCTTATGTGGTGCTGGTAGATCAAACTCAGGGCCTTGCACTTGCTAGTCTGAAAATGAGGACTCAGATAAACAAAATCATAGGCATGTGTGGCTAACATACTTCCTTGTTAAGAAAATTTAAAACAAGCTCTTAAGGTAGGGAATGATACCAGAGAAAAACCTAGATGCACACAAGTAAATAAAGAGTTCTGAAGATTAAATATTGAAAAATAAGATCAATCTTACTTACTTCCTGTCTGAATTGTTCTAAAACTGTCTAAATAGAGATAGTTGCAAGAGATGTGTTTTTAGCAGATGTAACTGTCTGACAGCAGTGGCATAAAGGATAAAAATGAGATAATTGGAATCTATTTTGGTACAGCCCTTGTAACCTATTTTTTTTTTAAAAAAAAAAACTCTTTTAAGATACTATGGATTCAACTCTTTACCTATACAGGCCATGAGCTAAGCAAAATTTCAAAATTTTTCCTAACAAATTATACCTCAGGATGAAAGGAAAAGGCATTTTCTCCCTGTAAAATTATTCTAACCACACATTTTTATTATTTAGAAGGCTCAATATTTTTAAGAAGACAGTTGTCCCCCCAACTGTCCTATAGATTCAATACAAATCTTATTAAATTCCCTATTATGATTGATAACTTGATCCTAAAGTAATAAAAATAATGACAATTTTAAAAAAGAAAAACAAATTTGAAGAATTACACTACCCAATTTTAAATCACTAAAGCTACAGTAATTTACAAAAATATAGACAGTTAAACCATGGAAACAAAACCTTTACATTGGTGGCCAGTGTTTTTTTAAAGGATCCAGTTTACTTTACTGGGGGCAAGGATAGTCTTTTCAACAAATGTGTTATGAAGCAAATGAAACACAGATAAGATAGGAGAGACAATGTGAAAAGAATGGCCTCAGAGACATCACAAGGGACCAAACAGCATCACTAACATGGGATATACAGGCATCAAAAAAACAGTGAAGTAAGGATCTTTGAAAATTCACCAATGAGAATGAGGTTTTGTTGGTTTTATCTAGTGTTTTTCTATTCCCTATTATATTCACTTCCACTGCAGTCTTTGTTTACTTTTTCTTGCTTGCTTTGATTTAATTTCTTCTTTTTTTTGTTCACAGATACAGTTTCAATTGGTGGAGGTGAGTTCTGGAGATGGATTACACAAAATGTGATTGCATTTGACACCACTAAACTGAACACTAGGAGTAGTTAAGATGGTGAATGTTGTCTATTTCACAACAGTGTTTTACAAATTGCCATTGAAAAAGGGAAGACTGATGTGACAAAGTGAAGACCCACGAAAAGGCAGCCCTAAAAATTCTGAAGCTCACAATGTCTTAGAAGAGTAGTAGACTAATCAAATCTATACCATAGACTGAAATATGTTAATATAAGCTGTGGCTTTACTCACATGGTAAGATAAAGCCCTCTACCTCCTAATGCCTGGTGATAATAGGTACTCATTAGCTTATTCAGCAAATTTGGTAATGATAACTTTTATTCTTCTGTTACAGGCACTGTTCTACATACTTCTAAATATAGTTAGCTGATTTAACACTAAATATGTTCTGGAACTATATTTTAATAGCATTTATTATTGTTTGGGTGTGGAATATCCCCCAAAAGTCTCATGCATTTGGATGCTATTAATTATCTATGAAACCATGTCCTGTCAGGAGATGAAGACTTGATCTGGAGGGATGGTGGGTAATAGATTACAGGCATATGGTGGAATTAGGGGCATAAACTTGGAAGTGGTGGAACACTGAGTCTGGATCCAGAAGGGGCAGATTACAGAGGCCAGGAACTGGCAGGATATACGCTACTTTCCCTCTTCCTTCTGGGACTTGATTTCCCTTTTGAAATGCCATAACAAGCTGCTTCCACCTCTGCTTCTGACACATACTTCTACTGTTGCTGGCTGCCCATGAATGAATGAATTGTGACCTTCTGAAACTTTGAGCTAAAATAAATCTTTCCTTCCTAAAGTTATGAATGTCAGGTATTTAGTCACAGCAATGAAAAGGTAACTAAGACAGTATTCCGATTTTAAGGTGTTAAAAAGTTTATCCAGACAAGGTAATGTGCACCTGTAGTCTCAGCTGCTTAAGGAACTGATGTGGGAGAGCCTCCTGAGTCCAAAAATTTTAAATCAGTCTGGGCAAATAGCAAGATCCCATCTCAGAAGAAAAGAAGAGAAAGAAGGAGGAGAATAAAAAAGAGGAGAGAGGAAGAGGGAGAAAGGAAGACAAAGTAATTGTTCAGTAATAACTTGCTCTAAGTCATTCAACTGATTTATAAGTGGCAAGCATTTATTTTCTCACAGACACTGTGGGTCGAAGTCAGATCTTATCATACATTTTGGAACTAAAAGGAATAATACCTGTCTCCTACTCTCTAAGAAAATGCTAAAAATATAAACAATACCAATACAGTGTTTTAAGATTAATAATATGTTCAAGATACCAAGAATTGCCATCCCATTACAATGATATGCCACTGACAATCATAGAGAAAATTTAAAATTCCTTCACTGGAAATGATTTTCTAAAAAAAAAGAAAAATGACTTACAGATGTTAACAAAAGTCAAAATCTTTAGAATGTCCAGTTAAGACAAGACCTGGAAAGTATCCATTGGATTTCAGAGTGTTAAGGGATGAGGATGCTTCTTCTTCACTGGATCTTGGAACAGATAGAAGCTATGACACAAGATTCAGAAAATAGTATAAATTGGTTGCTGTCCATGGTCCTGAATTATGGTTGCCATTCTACCAATAGACGAGTACTACGAATTGCAGGAAAGACCGGTAAAAATAAGTCTCTCTGTCCCTCTGTCTCTGTCTCTCTCTCTCTCTGTCTATCTTCTCTATCCTCTCTGGATTTTAAATTGTTCACTACACGTGAGAAAACAACTTTTTAAAAGTCCCAATATTTTTGTCTTCCTGAACCAATGTTTTTGTAAAGCACAGTAAAAATAAAACTGATCACATATTTCAATGTCATATCATTGTCAAATTTTTAGAATAGGTTCTTAAAAATTACTCTCAAGTTCTATATTTATCTAATTCCATATTGTCATAACATTTTAGAGACCAGCACTGGTCTTCAGATTATGCTGTGCATTGCATTGTTTCGTGGTAGTGGTCTGGAGGTCAAATTGCCCACAGAACTCCCCTTAAATGAAAAAAAATTCTTTCAGACTTTTGTAATTGGAGGTAAGGACGTTGTGTACAAGTGGCTTTACAGAAACATTTTGAAGCATATTAACTTAGACATTACAGAGGAGTGACACTGTTTGCCAAGTAGCAAAAGTCATGTACTGACGATAGAAAAACCCATTTCTGACTCACGAATATAAATAATATAATTCCTAAATAATAAATAATATATTATTCCCCATCTATGGTTTCCCCCAAACTCTGGCAGATGTCCACTAAATGCTGTGTCCTTTCTGGAAGATGCCTTTCGTTTCTATTCTTGATCCTTTATGAACCTGTCTAGTTCCTACTTGAGGTTTAAACCCATAGCACTCTCTTAGGTTTTTCCTTCCGTGGGCTTCTTAAGATCTCACAGGGACTGGAGGGTGGCACAGCAATGTTAACTCATTGCTGTGACACATTACCCAACATTTAATACTTAAGGAAGTAAAGATTTACTTCAGCTCACAGTTTTAGAATATCTCAGTCCCTTCATGGGCTCCTGGCAATGATGGAAGCACATGTTACAGGCCTGGCTGAAGAAAAGCTGCTCACAACATTGCAACAGGAAGCACAGTGGACAAGGAAGGGTGGAGCTAGCGTATACCCCTGCAGGCCAAGCCTCAGTGGCCTATTCCGTCCAGGCCAAGCTTCAAGTATGTGCCCCTTCCAGCCAGTCTTCACCTCTCAACAGCCCACAGAATCCATAGACATTCTACAATGTCCAAATGAGGCTTTGGGTGAACATTCCATATGAAACCATAACAGCCAGTGATCCTAACAAGAGTTTTGCATCCTGTCACCACAACTTTATGCTCTGCTTGCCTAGAAATCTTAGGTCTATGAGGGGAAAGGCTTGTATCAGGAAGCACAACAACTCCATTAAACTGGAAGATAAGACTCTCCCCTGGTCATTTTGGCTTCCTTGTGCTCTGAGCCAACAAGCTGGAAAAGGAGTTACAGTGTTGATAGGGCCAGTTCAGGCTACCAAGGAGAAATTGGACTAGTAATCCATAATGGAGATAAGGAGGAATATGTTTGAAATGCAGGAGATCCTTTAGGGCATCCCCTAGTAGCATCATGCTCTGTTATATAAGTCAATGGGAATCTGCAACAACCCAATCAAGACAAGATGACAAATGGCTCAAAATCTTCAGGAATGAAGGTATGGATCACCTTGCCAGGAAGAGAATCAAAACACCTGCTGAGGTGCTTACTGAAGGTCGAGGAAATGCTGAATGGGTAGTAGAAGAAGGTACATATAAATATAAGCTACAGCCACATGACCAGTCACAGAAATGAGGATTGTAAAAAAAATTCTTTCCGTTGTTATTATGCTTATATATGTATATATACTGCCAATTGCCTTCATATTGGAACTTGTTAAAGTTACATCATGATCCAATGTCAGGAGAATAACCATCTCCCAAAGAGGAACTGTATTTTCTATTCTGGGAAGGAAATTATTTTGTTTTCTGTTTGTGTATAGGGTAGTTGTATTACGTTAGGCATAATTAGGAATTTGACTATTGTATTTGGTAGTACGGCTTAACAAGATGTGTCTGTTTGTCAAGTTGACAAGGAGTGAATTGTGATCATTGGAAGGATAATGGAAACTCAGTGGGATTAGGGAAGAGCTTTTGGTGTGTGATTGACTTGTGGACCAGCAAACAAAGGAAGAACATGCACTGTGAGTGTGGGAGGCCCTTCAGAGACACTGGAAGCTTGAAATAAATGAAAAGGAAAGAAGAAGGAAGCTTGTTATAGCTTTTTTTTTTTCTGGGGAGCTCTAGCTTTCATCATCACTGCTAGACACTGACTGACTCCTCATCTTCACATTGCTGATTTCTGTCACAGATTTGTTCCACTCGTCAGGCCTTCACCATCACCTTGGGACAGTGATCTGTGGCTCCGACTGTCCTGCAGTCTGAAACTGGTTTTCTTTTATCTCATGTCTGAACAGCCACTGGATCTTCCAGCTTTTGCATATGCATGCAGCCTTTTTGGTCTCTCTCTTTGGACTTGCAGGTTGAGCTAATAAATTTTATTTATATATAATTTCTGTTAATTCTGCCTCTCCAACAAACCTAATCAGTACAGTTATTAAGAGTGGTCAATGTAATTCTCTCAGGACTGGACTAGTTACTGCAAGAGCCTTCTCTTTCTCCTTCTTTGCTTTTCTTCCTTCTTGCCTTCTTTCCTTCCTTTTCTTCCTCCCTTCCTCCCCTTTCTCTTTTTCTTTCTTTGTTTCTTTGTTTCTTTGTTTGTTTGTTTCTTTCTTTCTTTCTTTTCTTCCTTTTTTCCTTCCTTCCTTCTAGAGTAAGCCTGGCACACACACTTTGGCTTTTCTGCTTGTGCCTGTTTGATTACTGCTTTCTGCTGTGGTATAATGTAGCATAAAGGCCTTTACTATATACAACCTCCCTATCTTGGGCTTGTAGCCTCTGGAACTGTGAGGTAAAAAATGCCTTTCTTTAGAAGTTGCTTAGTCTCAGTTATTCTGTTATAAAGCAACATAAAACAGACCAAGACAACCCAATACGTAGCCAGGATCTGGAATCTGGCTGTGCACTTATTACACCAAGTCCCTGCAGGGACATTTCTTGAGATACAAACTAGAGACTCAAGTTAGGACCTATATTTCTGACATGACCCTAAACCATGTCTCTGAGTATTGGGATATTCAAGAACTAGTTTATACTTTTCACAAGAGACACTGATAATTTAATTTCTTTAATTTTATTTTCATTGAAAATGTAAAAAAAAATGCACATTGCAAGAAATTCTTCAGACAGTAGAAAAGAGTATATAATTTTGAGGGAATACTGGTGATGGAACTCAAAGCCTTCACACTGAGCCAAATCTCCAGCCCATTTTCTTTTTTTTTTTTTTTAGTTTTGATTTTGAGACAGAGTCTCATTAAGTTACCGAATTGCCCAGGCTAGGCTTGAACTTGTGATTCTCTTGCCTCAGACTCACAGAATACTGGGATTACAGGCCTACACCACTGGACTCACCTTTTTCTTGATCAGGTATCATAATTCCCTCTAATTTGGTCTTGAAGTTGCTCTCTGGAGTGTGGCAGTAGATTCTACCCCTTCCCCAGGGGAGGTGTTTACACAGTGACTGCATGAGATATTTCTTTTTCTTGGCAGATGGCCTAATGCCTGTGTCCAGCCTGTGACCAGCTGTGTCTCTTTAGGAAACTTGTTTAACTGGCAGGCACCACTGTAGCTCCCGCATGACCTATACCTGTGTTTTCCTACAAAGATTGCCTCTGTCTAGTAGATCCTTGATCAGGAGGAGACTTAGGTGTGGGTGCAATGGTGAGGTGCAACATAGACAGCCAGCAAGATACATGATGTAACGGAAGGAGTGCATCACTCACAGAACCACGAGAGAAGAGGGGTTCCCAGAAGGGCTCCTGTTGAGTCCAGAGATGGCAGGGTGCTCAACCAGTATGTGATGAGGTGGAGAGGGAGGCCCTCTGGGAGCACGCTTTTTGTAAAATCCATGCTCATGGCACCTTAGACTTTCCCTCAGTGTTGTGGATTGACTAATTTAAAGAAAAGACACAAAGGCAAAAACTTGTTTACATGACTTTAATGTTAACCAATAAGTTTTATCCTGAAGTACGTTGGGGCTTGGGTGAGAGGGTGAGGAATAATCAGGCTGTGTCACAAATAGCCACATAGGGAGGTAACATTTTAACTCGGCCAAAGGTGACAATGTACTACTGGGTTTCAAATAACTTATGCTAGACTTAAAAATAGATGCTAAGACAGTGACTGTATTAAACAAACTTGCGACATCTGGTGTCGATTATGAGGATATATTCATTTTGTGAAACTTTATCACAATGTATTAAATAAACTGCGTTAAATAAAAGTTTAAAAATGTTTCTTTCCCACAACAGATCCTTACATTCCCATTTTTTTCTATGTGAGCAAGTGCAGTTACCTACTTGTTGCATATAATTCCAAAATATTCTTTCTGTAGAAAAGCAAAATAAAATAAAATATCTACCCCTTTGTTTATAAAATTGAATTGTATATCTAAATGTAGTGGTACATACCTGTAATGCCAGTATTCTGGGAGTTTAAGGCAGGAGTTTCACAAGTTTCAGCCTCATGTAGTCACTGTATTCTGGGTCTCTCATATTAGAGAAATTATGTAATATTTAGCCTCCTGAGTCTGACTCACTTCACTAAGCATAATGGTCTCAAGTTGCATCCATTTACCTACAAAGACCTCAAATCTACCTGTATTTATGGGAGAGTAGTACTGTAGTGCTCCACTGTGTACACTTACCACAATTTTTGCATCCATTGGTTGATGGATATTATGCTATCTTCGACATAACTACTGCTAGTTGTGCTGCTATGAACATGGGTATACATGTATCTCTGTTATATGTTACTTTTAACTCTTCTAGAAATATATCCAGAAGAGATATTGCTGGATCAAATGGAATATTTATTTGAGGAATCTCCATTTCGCTTTCATTAATGATTATACCACTTTACAGTCCCAATAGCAATGGAAAAGCTTTCTTTTTTCCCTGCATTTATTGCTGTTTGAGTTTTATGCCACTCTCACTGGAGTAAGATGGTATCTTAGTGATGTTTTGATTTGCATTTCTCTAGTGATTAAGACTGTTGAACATCCTTTCATGCATTTGCTAACTATTTAAACTTCATCTGAGAACTGCCTATTTGTTTTCCATGTTTTAATTTGGTCCTTAATTTTTCTTTTTTTGAGACAGGGTCTCACTCTGTGGTCCAGGCTGGTCCTGAATTCACTTCAGAGCCCAGGCTGGCCTTGGACTCACGGCAATCCTCCTGTCTCAGCCTTCCGAGTGCTGGGATTACAGGCGTGCGCCACCACGCCCAGCTTTTGTGGTGCTGGGGAATCAAACTCGGGTACTTAGCGCTTGGCTTAGGGCTTGCTCAAGCACTTTAACCGCTGAGCCATTCCTCCAGCCCCTGGTCTTTAATTTTGAGGGCTCCATTTTTCTTCAGTTTCCTGTGTATTCGAGTTATTAGTTCAAGTTGTAGGTGATAAATTTTTTTTCACACTCTGTCAGTTCTTTCTTCACTCTGTTGGTAGTTTCCTTTGTTGTGCCAAAATTTTTAATTTGATATAATCCCATTGATTAATTCTGGGGCTATTTCTTTTGCTTTGAATGTCCTGTTAAAAAATATTTGCCCACACCTATATCTTCTGGAGTTTGGCCTATTTTGTCTCCCAAAAGTTTCAGTTTTCTGTTTTAACATCTGATCTTTGATCTACTTTGATTTGATTTTCGTACATGGTGATAGGTATGTGTCTGCATTCGTTGTTCTGCATGTGAATAACCACTTCTCCCAGCACCATTTATTGAAGAGCCTATCCTTTCTCCAGTGTATGTTTTTGGCTCCTTTGTCAAAGTTCGTGGATCTGAGGGTACCTGAAGCTGTCCCTGAATCCTCAGTTCTGTTCCATTGATCAATTTGGCTATTTTTGTGTTAGTATCATGTGGTTTTTTTTGGTCACTGCTGCTTTGTAATATAACTTGATATCTGGAATCATAATGTCTCTTGCCTTTGTCTTGTTGCTCAGGATTGCTTTGGATACTCTGGATCTTTTTGGTTCCATATGAATTCAAGGATTGTTTTTTCAAGTTCTGTGAAAAAATTTGTTCGTATATTGGTAAGAATTGTATTTAATTTGTATATCAGCTTTGGCATTACAGCCATTTTGACAATAATAATTCTGCCTATCCAGGAATAGGGGTTGGCTATCCATTTTCTAATGTCCTCCTCAATTTCTTTTATCTGCATAGTTTTCTTGGTAGAGGTCCTTCATTTCCTTACTTAGATTCACTTCTAGGTATTTGATTTTTTGAGAAGCTACTGAGATCAAAATTATTCTTTTCGACTGTTTCTCAGTGAGTTCATTATTAGTGTAGAGGCATGATATTGACTTTTTTGTATTAATTTTGTAACCTGCAATTTGGCTGAATTTGTTAATTAGTTCTAATAGTTTCATGGTGGAATTTTTGGGATCTTATATGTACAGAATCATGTCATCTACAAATAAAAATAGTTTGACTTTTTCTTTTCTGATAAATGTTCTCTTTATTTCATTTTATTGCCTTATTGCTCTGGGAAGGGTTTCAAGAACTATGTTAAATAGGAGTGGTGAAAGTGGACAGCTTTATTGTGTTCCTGATTTAAGTGGGAATGCTTTTAATTTTTTCCCACTTACCATGATATTTCCAGTATGTTTGGCAAGTATGGCTTCTATCAGTTTGAGGTAAGGTCCCTCTATACCTATTTTTTCTTTTTTTCCCCCTACAACACATAAAGTCTACTTTGATTTTGAGTATTTTATGCACATACAGATCGTGGTAAAGTTACAAATACACTCATTTCTTTTCAACCCTCCAACTCCCTCCCCACTCCCTCCAGTTCCCATTATTCCCATTTTTTAAGTTCTATGAAACAATTGTGATCTGGGTTTCTCATATCAGAGAAACCATTCAATATTTTACCTTCTGCTTCTGACTCACTTCACTCAGCATGATGGTTTCAAGTTGCATATATTTACCTATAAAGGCCTCCAACCTACCTGTCTTTTTAGATGAGTAGTATTCCATTGTGTATAAATACCACAGTTTATGTATCCATTGGTCTTTTTATGGGTATTTCTTCCACATTTTAGCTAATGTTGGCTGAGCTGCTATGAACATGGGTATATATGTATCTCTGTTATATGTTGTTTTTAACACTTTGGGAAAATTACCAGGAGACGTATTGCTGGATTGAAGGGGATATTTATTTCCAGTCTTTTGAGAGATTTCCATACTGCATTCTATAGTGGTTTTACCAGTTTGCATTCCCACCAGCACTGCAGGAGGGTTCCTTTTTCCCCACAGCCTGGCCAGCACTGATTGCTGTTTGTGTTCTTGATATACACCACTCCCTCTGGAGTTAGATGGCATCTTAGTGATGTTTTGATTTGCATTTCTCTAATGGCTAAGGATGTTGAACCATTTTTCATGTATTTATTGGCCATTTGAACTTCTTCATCTGAGAACTGTCCATTTCTTTTGCCCATTTTTCAATTGGATCTTTGATTTTGAGGGGCTTACTTTTTTCAGTTTTCTGTATACTCTGGTTATGAGTCTCCTATCTTAGGTATTGGTGGTGAATCTTTTTTCCAAACCTGTCAGTTCTCTTTTTACACTGTTAATAATTTCCTTTGCTGTGCAGAAACTTCTTAATTTGACATAATCCCACTTGTTAATTGTGGGGGCTATTTCTTTTGATTTTGGTGTCTTATTAAGAAAGTTCTTGCCTACACTTATGTCTTTTAGATATTTGCCTAATTTGTCTACCAGGTGGTTCAGTGTTTCAGTTTTGATATCTAGGTCTTTGATCCACTTTGATTTAATATTGGTGTATGGTGACAGGTGTGTGTCTATATTCATTCTTCTACATGTGGATGTTCAATTTTCCCAGCACCATTTGTTGAAGATGCTATCCTTTTCCCAGTGTATACTTTTGGTTCCTTTATCGGACATTAGGTAGCTGAGGGTATTTGAGTTTGTCTCTGCATTCTCACTCCTGTTGCACTGGTCATCTGTCTGCTTTTGTGCCTGTACCATACAGTTTTTATAACTACTGCTTTATAGTATAACTTGATGTCTGGAATTGTAATGCCTCCTGCCTTAGTCTTGTTACTCAAGATTGCTTTGGCTATTT
This sequence comes from Ctenodactylus gundi, assembly GCA_004027205.1. Taxonomy (NCBI): domain Eukaryota; kingdom Metazoa; phylum Chordata; class Mammalia; order Rodentia; family Ctenodactylidae; genus Ctenodactylus; species Ctenodactylus gundi. The sequence continues at coordinate 177,656 of PVKB01003543.1, read as the reverse complement.
TAGGTCTCCTTTGGTTCCATATGAATTTAAGGATTATTTTTTCAAGTTCTGTGAAAAAAATGTTGGTATTTTGGCAAGAATTGCATTGAATCTGTATATCATTTTGACTATATTGATTATGCCTACCCAAGAACAGGGAATGTCTTTTCATTTTCTGATGTCATTTACAACTCCTTTCTTCAGTGTTATGCGGTTTTCTTTATATAGGTCTGTAACTTCCTTGGTTAGGTATACTCCTAAGTATTTAATTTTTTGCTGGGCTATTGAGAATGGGTATATTCTTCTGAGCTCTTTCTCAGTGAGTTTGTTGTTGGTGTAGAGAAAAATCTTCTGATTTTTAGTAATGATTTTGTAGCCTGAGATTTGGTTTGTTTGTTTTTGTTTTGTTTTGTTTGAGACAGGGTCTTGCTCTGTAGTCCAGACTGGTCCTGAACTCACTATGCATCCAGGCTAGCTTTAGACTCTGAGCAATCCTCCTGACTCAGCCTCCCAGGTGCTGGGATTACAGGTGTATACCACCATGCCCAGTTTTATGTGGTGCTGAGGAATTGAACTCAGGTACGTAAGAGCTTGTTAGGCAAGCTCTTTAACCACTGAGCCATTCCTCCAGCCCGGTAGCCTGAGATTTGGATGAATTTGTTTATTATATCCAAGAGTCTCATAGTGAAGTTTCTGGGGTCTTCTATGTAAATAATCATATCATCTGCAAATAAGGATAAATTGACTTCCTCCTTTCCAATGCATATTCCTTTTATTTCACTTTTTTGCTTGATTGCTATGGCAATTGTTTCAAGAGCTATGTTGAATAAGAGTGGTGAGAATGGACATCTTGTCATGTTCCTGACTTGAGAGAAAACACTTAATTTTTCTCCATTTACTATATTTGCAGTAGGTTTGGAATATATGGCTTCTATAAGTTTGAGATAAGGCCCTTCTATACCTATTTTTCTCAGAGTTTTTTTATCACGAAAGGGTATTGAATTTTATCAAAGGCCTTTTCTGCATCAATTGAGATGATCATGTAGTTTTTGTTGATGTGGTGCATTACATTGATTGATTTATGCATGATGTACCAAGCTTATATCCTAGGAATGAAGTTCACTTGATCATGGTGTATGATCTTTCTGTTTACTTGCTGGATTCTATTTGCCAGAATCTTATTAAGGAGATTCACCCTTTTCATCCTTTTTTGTTTTGCATTCTTTTCTGCTTGTACGTTCCAGCTCAAACACTTTATCTTCTAGGTCTGATATTCTATTCTTGAAATGTTCAAGCTGTTTACTTATTTTGTCCTGTGTGCTTTTCACATCCTGAAGGTCTGCTTTCAGTATTTTTTTCTTTTTTTTAACTCCATTTTATTGATATGTATACATGCAAAATTTAAGGTTTACAATGGAGTTGAGCCTTTTATGCACATATGTATCTTGTCAAGGTGACAAGGGCTTTCCCACTCTCCTTTTGTCCCTACCCCTCCCCTTCCCTCTCTCCCTGTTCCCCTACCTGAACCCCCTGCTTCACTTTGTTTTTTGTTTTAAGTTCCATAGGAATTGTGCTCTGGGACTCTCATATCAGAGAGACCATTTGATGTTTCACCTTATGCTTCTGACTCATTTCACTAAGCATGATGGTCTCAAGTTTCTTCCATTTGCATGTAAAAGCCTCCACGTTGTGGGACTTCATTGATGCATAGTATTCCATTGTGTATAAATACCACAATTTGTGTATCCACTGGTCTATTGATGGGTATTTTGGTGACTTCCATATTTTAGCTATTGTTAGTTGTACTGCTATGAACATGGGTATACAAATATCTCTGTTGTGTGTTGTTTTGACCTCTTTTGGATATATTCCCAGGAGGGGTGTCGCTGGATCAAAGGGGACATTTATTTCTAGTCTTTTGAGAGCTCTCCATACTGCTTTCCAAAGGGATTGTACAAGTTTACATTCCCACCAGCAGAGCAGGAGGGTTCCTTTCTCCCTGCAGCCACACCAGCACTGATTACTACTTGATTTGTTGATATAGGCCATTCTCACTGGGGTGAGATGGTATCTTAGTGTTGTTTTGACTTGCATTTCTCTTATGGCTAGAGATGTTGAACATCTTTTCATGTATCTATTGGCCTTTTGCATTTCTTCATGGGTGAACTGTCTCTTCATTTCATTTGCCCACTTTTCAAGAGGATCCTTTATTTTGGTAGGCTTACTTCTTCAGCTCCTTGTATATTCTAGTTATAAGCTTCTTATTTGAGATGTTGGTGGTAAATATTTTTTCCCACTCTGTTGGTTCTCTTTTACAATGTTAATGGTTTCCTTTGCTGTAAGAAACTTTTTAATTGCTTTTGGTATGTTTATATCTCTGCTATATTCTTTTCTAATTTCTTGTATTGCCTTCATTATCTTTTGGTTTATATCTTCTTTGTTTACCTCTAATTTCTTGTTAATGTTTGCTGATAGCTTAGCTATGTCCTTTCATAGCTCTTACATTTCCTTGGCTTAAGTATTTCTGAGCCCAGAAATTATCATCCTTTTTGCCTTTTTCGTCTTTGAGTTCTGCTATTTCAAGATCCCTAGTATCATTTTCTGTGGTGTCAGGTCTTTCCGTAGTTGATTTGTTACCATGTTTCCCCATGGTTCTGTTACAGTGAGTTAAGGCTCTGGAATTGTTAATGGGCTCTGTTTCTTCTCCAGAGATTTTTGAATTAGACTCTTTCTGTTTTAAATGTTACCTTGACAGAGTATTTGTTGATGTAACTTAAATATGAAGATCATTAATAATGTTAGCATCTATAATTTGAGTAAAGGTTTACCATTATGATACTATCTAATATTAACAACTAATTAGCAGAGTCTAGTAACATGATTTATATTCTCCTCACAACAATAACGGATGCAATATACATTCACTATACATCTAATTTAACCTAGAGTTGACTTATTGAATTGTACTATTGATATTGATAGTATGACACAGATCTTAAGATAATAATGTTCTATACTGTTTTAGACCCACCCACTATACTACTTTTATTTATTTTATGTTGGGCCCTGAAGGTCCCAACAATTTTAGTTACCTACTAGTTATTTATATATTAAGCCAAGTATTAATATATACACCCAGTCCCCATTTAGAGTACTAATTATCATCCAAACTACTGAAGGTGATTTCTAGGTACAACTGTGATGACGTATAAAATAACTTTGTTTATGGCACCACTATCTTATCAGTAAATACCTACACAGTAACCTGTGTTACTGATACACTTCTAGCCGATTAGTGTACAGATAATATGTTTTCATTGGTCTTTCTATATGGATGAGAGTTTATTGGTACTTATCAGTTCAAATACTAGAGGAGCTGGAGACGGGAAGGGACAGATTAGTATTGTGAGTTAATTTTAGGTGGGACTTGAAAAATAGGTGTTTGTATGATACAGAAAAGCCTGGAGACACTCCTACCCAAGCCCAGCATTGACAAAGAGAGAAAAGCTCTATGAGTAATATTACAGAGACTTAGGGGAGCAGCAGGGCAGGGGAAAGGGACAGAAGAAAAACACAAAGAGAAGGGGAAAAAAGAAAAAATAGGCAAAAGAAAAAATTAATATAAAGGTGTAGCTAAAGTCTGGAAACTTATTCAGGGGCTAGAAAAAAAAGCACTATAGTATACAGCAGAAGGGAAATAAGGAGGAGAAGAAAAGAGATAATAAAGGGTAAAAATGAAATCCAATATACAAAAGAAAAGCCCAAGTACAAATTGATCAACTGACAAAGTAGCAGCACACAATCCTATAACATAAAACTATGAAGCAAACTAACCGAGCCAAATAAATAAGTAAAAATTAAAAAATAAGAGAAAAAATAACTAATACCTCCCCCCTCCCCGCTTACTCCCCTATGAGTTTATGTGGAGCTGGTTTCAGACGCTGCTGCCTGGTGGAATCACTCCATTGTTTTCTTCCTGGGGGGGGGGGGCTCCTCTCCTTTCTCTCCCTTTTGATGCTCCTCTCTGGTAGGGGCGGTATGGGGCAGAGTTGGGGCCTGCTGCTCGGCTCCTTTCCCTGCGTGCTCCTCTCTTTTATTGGGTCCTGGTTGGGCTGGACAAACTCTTCTTGCAGTCCCTCCGTCCCAGCCAGGTACAGTTGTGGGTGCGCTGCTCTCTGGGCTCGCCTGCATGGTCCCAGCTCCCTTCAGTGCTGGTCCCTTTTGCTACCTGCTCAGAGGGCTGTCTGTCTCCTTGTCTGCTGTTACTCTGTTACACGGGTTATGTCGGTTGGGAAATCTGCAGTCTGCGGCTTTTGATAAATTTCTAGGAAGGCCCACAACAATATGTTCATCTACTTTTCTATTTTCTTTATTTTTTGAAAGTACAGAAGCAATTTAATGAAGGAAAGCCAGGCTCAGAAATACAGACTTAGCTGGACAGAGCGAGGTATACCTGTAGTCCCAGCTCTTTGAAAGGCTGATGCAGGAGAATCACTTGAGCCTGGGAGTTCAAAGCAACTCTTGATAATATTGTGAGACCACCATCTCGAAGGGGGAGGAAGAGGAGGAGAAAAAGGAAGAAGAGGAGGCGAATAAAACTATGTTTAAAGCACTTTTAGGTTCACAGCAAAATTAAATGGAAAATCCAGGGTTGTAAGCCTTTTCTCCCACACGTACAACCTTCCTGTTATTAGCATCCCTCACACCAGTAATAATTTTTTTTTTGAGACAGAGTCTTTCTCCATAGTCTAGGCTGGTCTTGAACTCAATGGCTGTCCTCCTGCCTCAGCCTCCTGACTATGGTGAATACAGGCATTTAGCTACATCTCTAGCCCTGGGTGATCCCTTTGTTATATTGATACATCATCTTCATCATCATCCAAACTCCACCTTTTACATTAGGGATCACTCTTGGTGTTGCTGACATCTATTATTTCATATTTTTAAAGGATTTTTGCATTACTGTTTAAAGTGATATTGGTCTATATTTCAGTTTCTAGTGGTGTCTTTGGCTTTAGCACCAGGGGATTGCTGGCTTCATATAATGAATAATGTTTCTTCCTTTTCAGTATTTTGGCAAAGTTAGAGGAGAATTGATGTTACTTATTCTTTAAAGTTTGGCAGAATGCATGAATGGAGCCACTAGGACTGAGGTTTTTGTCAGGGATTTTCTTTTCATTTTTATTGCTGAGTGTCTTAGTTACTTTTTCATTGTTGGAAAAGAATACCTGACATTCACAACTTAAGGAAGGAAAGATTTATTTTTAGCTCATATTTTCAGAGGATCACAGTCCATTCACAGGTGGGTGGCTGAAAATGGTGGAATGGGATCAGAGACAGAGACGGAGCTCCTCACACATGGCAGAACAGAGCCAAGCGAGGGAGGAAGGGCACAGCCAGCACATACCCTTCCAGGCCAAGTCCTGAGCACCTGCCCCTTCTAGCTAGGCCCCATTTTCTAACAGTACACAATATCCATATGTACATGAGGCTTTTGGAGGACACATCAGACTCAAAACACAACATTCTGCCCCTGGCCTTCAAAATACTCATGTTTATTTCCTTATGTAAAATGTATTTAGTCCTTCTCTAACAGTTGTCAAAGTCCTAACAGTTTTGGCACTGCTAGAAAGCTCAAGTCTAAAGTCGCCTCTAAGATGCAAGGCAAACTCGCAGCTGTGAACTCCTGTGAAAAAAAACAGTTAAGCACTTCCAACATACAATGGCACAAAGTAAATATTGCCATTCCAAAAGAGAGGAATAGGAGAATAAGAAGCAATTGGACCAAAGCAAGTCTTAAACCTAGCAGGGCAAGGGTTAAATCCTGTAGCTACATGTCTAGCACCCGGGGTAAACTGTGGTGAGATGAGAACTCCAAAGTGCTCAGGTGAACCCACCCCTACAGCATTGCTGCTAGCTGTAACCTCCTATCTTCTCTCTTTTGGGCTGGATCCACTCACTGCCTGCAGCTTTTCTCACCCAATGATCCATTCTCCCGGTTTCTCCAAATTTTCAAGGTTTCCACTACATCTTAGGCTTTACCTTCATAACTTTGTGCATTACCCTCCCAGGGGCACACTGCCTAACCTTCAAGGTCTTCCTCTGAAATCTGGATGGAAGACTCCATGACTCTACAATTCTAGCACTCTACAATCCTGTAAATTCAGGTCTGTATGGACATTACCAAGGTCTGTCACTGACTTGAGCAGTAGACTGGCCGCCTTGAACAATTGTTGCCAAGACCTCTGAGTTCTTACATGGCTGAACTCCAGACAGCTGGACTCTGGTATGCATTTTATTTTTCCTTTTCCTTTTATTTTTCCTGGGGTACACTTTTCAGAGCAAAGTTTTTTTGTTTTGTTTTGTTTTTCTCGTTGACTTTTAAGATGCCCTCAAGACCTATTTCCTATACTCCTGATTGTAAGTACTTGGATTCTTTTTTAGTGCTTTTAGCTTCTCCTTGCTCATCTGCCCTGCCACTTCAGGCCCTTTTAGTTTGGTAAAACTGTAAACATTCAATGTCCTTTCTCTCTCTCTCTCTCTCTTTTTTTGCTTTATGCCATAAAGTTGGTTAAATACCAATACTAAACAGTAAAAACAAACAGTAGCCACCTGGCAGCCTACTGCCTGTATCTTCAAACCTTTTCAAACTCCTCCCACAAATCCATTACAAAGGCCTTCAAATCACGTTGTCAGGTAGTCACAGAAATGACCTGACTTTTGGTACCAATTTCTGTCTTAGTTACTTTTTCATCATTGGGAAAGAATACTGGACATCCACAACTTTAGGAAGGCCCCGCCTTCCAACAGCACACAGTATTCATAAGTACATGAGGTTTTTGGGTGACACCTCAGATTCAAATCACAACATTCTGCCTCTAGCCCCCAAAAGACTCATGTTCACTTCCATATGCAAGATGCACTTAGTCATTCTCTAAGAGTTGTCAAAGTCTTAACAGTTCTAGCATTGCTAAAAAAGTTCAAGTCCAAATTCTCTTCTGTGACTCAAGGCTAATTCTCAGCTGTGAACTCCTGTAAAAACCAAAGAGTTAAGCACTTCCAATATACAATGGCACAGGGTAAATTCCAAAAGGGAGGAATAGAAGGATAAAAGGCAATCGGACCAAAACAAGTTCTAAACCTGGCAGATCAAGGGTTAAAATCCTGTAGCTCCAAGTCCAGCATCTGGGGTAAACTGTGACAAGATGTGGACTTCCAAGTGTGGTCTACCCCTACAGTATTGTGTCCTGCTGCAACCTCCATTTTCTCTTGTTTGGGCTGGCCTTGTCCACAGCCTGTAGCCTTCCTCAGAGGATGATCCATGCTTCTGGCTTCTCCAAATTTTGGGGACTTCTTCTTTACAACTTCACACACTACCCTCCCAGGGGTACACTGTCTGGCCTCAAAGACTGCCTTCTGCAATCTAGGTGGAAGCCTCTGTAACCCCAAAACTCTTGCACTCTGCAAGCCTGTAAAACCAGGACCATTTGGATGTCACCAAGGTCTACCAGTGGCTTGAGCAGTATCCTGATGCCCTTGGACAAACACTGTAGAAGCCTTTGAGTTTTTAGATTTCTAGAGACCAGGCAGGTGAACTCTTTTTGTTTTCCTCTTTGGCCCTGGGGTATACTTTTTAGAGCAGAGTCTTTGTCTCTGTAGCTTAAGCTGGTCCTGTACTCACTATGGAGCCCAGGCTGGCCTTAGATTCACTGAAAGCCTCAACCTCCCAAGTGTTGGGATTATAGGTGTGCACCACCACACTCAGTTATGTGGAGCTGGGGAATCAAACTCAGGTACTTAGCATTTGACTTAGCATTTGCTAGGCAAGCACTTTAACCACTGAGTCATTCCTCCAGCCCCCGTACCAGTTTATTTTTGAAAACATACAGAAACGCTGCACTTTTAACAATTCTTTTCTCATACCTTTCAGCTGTTGATGTCACAAATTACATCTGTATGTACTGTGTATAAGAGTTACTGTTTACTATTAAAAAAGAACTGTTGATGAATTCAATCACCTGAATAAATCTGAAGAGTATGCTGAGTAGGGAAAAAAGCCAAAGGTTACATAGTTTATCATTCTACTCTTACATCTGAAATGACAAAATTATAGAAATGGAAAACGCAGTTAAGTGGAAACCTAGGATTATGGAGGAAGTGCAGTAGTGGGGAATTAGATGTGGCTATATAACAGGCTAACATGTGGGATCCTTGCTTGATGGAAATATTCTACACTTGACTATATCCACATGCTGGTTGTATAAGGATACTTAACACTTCTACAAGATGTTACAATTGGGAGAAACTGGGCCAGAGGTACCTTGCTCTGCATTACTTCTTATGAATGCATGTGAATTTGTACTTCAACATTATTATTATTATTTGAGACAGGATCTCGCTTTGTAGCCTTGGCTGGTCCTGAACACTATGGAGCCCAGACTGGCTTTGGACTCATGGCAATCCTCCTGCCTCAGCCTCCCCAGTGCTGGGATTACAGACAGGCCCCACCACGACCGGTTTATGTGGTGCACGGGGAATCGAACTGGGGTACTTAGCGCTTGCTAAGCAAGCGCTTTAACCGCTGAACCATTCCTCCAGACCTAAATGTTTTATTTTAATAACATCGAATGGGAACATTACAATGCTATTAACTCTGAACGGTGTTTACATCAGCAGCAAGCAAGTTGGCATGTTGGTACACACTTGTAAAGGAAAAAAAAAGTTAAGAAATAAAAAGAAAAGGTTTGTAAGTGTTTCCTTCCATACAATGGAATATTGTTACTGTAAAAAAAAAAAAAAGGAGGTAAAAACCTTCCCATAGAAAGGAAACTAATTTCCACTAAACTTCCCTCAAAGCCAAATGAAAACAAGTCAAGAGGAAAACCTCCCTCTTCTATGAACCGGTGAGGCAGTCAAAACCATAACCGCCAACTCCGAAGAAGAGCTGCCAAAACACATTGAAATCTGGATAAAATCCAGAAAGGACGGCGGACCAGACATCTGCTGCTGACCTCACGTAAACGCGGAGCTTTTCCGTGAACTCTTCGGAAACCAGCCATTTCAGGTAGGGATTCTGCATAGAAGCCAAGGACGAGCGCCGCGCCCTGCGCAGGGCATGCCAGGGAGGATACACACCAGATTAGGTGGGGTTTAGGGACAAATAAGTGATAAAAGGGAGACCTTGGCTTTCTTATTAGTAATTTTTTCAGAGCAAATTAATGCACTGTTTGTGCTCTTTTTAAAAGTCAGCTTAAAAAATCAGAAGTAAACCGAAAGCGGTCGCAACTGTCCTGTGAGGGAAGCCGGGGATCCTAGACTCGAATACTACCTCTGCTAGTTAATCTCTCCACAACCTCATATAACCTTCTGCAGTTTCATCATCTATAGAATACCGACAGTTAGCACCTAAAGAAAGCCAAAGGCGAGAAACTCTACCTTCGGGGCTCAAATTCGGCGCCAGGCAGCACTCTGTCCCAATCAGGTAGTGCCGCGCCGAGGCTACCGAGCATGTCGGGACTTGTAGTCCACCCTGTCGAACTCGCGGTCCCGGCAGGCACCGGGGAAGCGGCGACCGGGCTACGTGGCTCGGCCGGTTGCGCCTGCGCGGAAAGGTGGGGCAAGATGGCTGCTGATCTGGGCGCGCGGGTTGTTGGTACCCGACCGGGAACGGGACTCGGTAAAGTGATGCGAGCCCTCTTGCTTCTGTGGTTTGCAGCCCGCGGAAGCGCGCTGTACTTTCACATTGGTGAGACAGAAAAGAAGTGCTTTATTGAGGAGATTCCCGACGAGACCATGGTTATAGGTACGAAGATAGAGGGGAAAATTTGGGACAAGACCAGGGTCTTGGGGCGGCGGGTGCGGGACATTTAGCTCTCTGACGCTAAGAGGATCTAGCCAGTGCCTTGTCGGTCGCGGACCCCGCACCACCTCCCGCTCTCCTGACCTGGGCTCTCCCCACTTTTCCCCAGGAAATTACCGGACGCAGCTGTATGACAAGCAGCGCGAGGAGTATCAGCCAGCCACCCCGGGGCTTGGCATGTTCGTGGAGGTGAAGGACCCAGAAGACAAGGTGAGTCAGCCACTTACTCCGCAGAGCCGTCTGCCAGACAGGTTCTCTTACTTCCCATCTTAGTTTCTGCATTTACTGAAGTGGGAATGACAGTTGATTGGATTATGGGAAGATCCAGGACTGTCACTGCAGTTCAAATTTGGACTGCTGTAATGCTAGCTGTTACTCTCAACTTTATTTCCACTGCTGCGAGACTCGGCCAAGGCAGTTGCCTTTCCTGAGCCATTTTCCTGGTTTGTAAGATGGAAATTCACTTGTGTTATGGGGTAATGGTGGCTTCATTGTGGTGATGGAAATCAGTGAGTTATGTCAGCTCTGGTATTTAGATTTTAGGATTTCACAAACTAGCAGCACTTTCCAAAAAAAAAAAAAAGTTTTAAGTTTAACAACGAAAAGCAAAACTTTCACCTTCAGTCATCTTTCATTTAAAAAAAAATCACATTGTAAGAGTTGAAAGAACATAAGCTTTAAAGGGAAAGCCCTTCCCAAGTGGTCACTGCCTGTTGTTGGACTTTACCCGTGCCTCCACCTTGTTCAGTGCAAGCACTTGGCATCTTTTAGTATTGTGAGGTGCTTAAGGATTTTTGTCAACTTTTATGGTACTTAGAGCCGTTAAGTGCAGTTTGTCATCTGATATCTAACCATAACACTGCTTTTCTTTCTGTAGGTCATCCTGGCCCGACAGTATGGCTCTGAGGGCAGGTTCACTTTCACCTCTCATACCCCTGGTGAGCACCAGATCTGTCTTCACTCCAATTCCACCAAGTTCTCCCTCTTTGCCGGCGGCATGCTGGTAAGTGGACCCATGTGAGACTTGAAGGTTGCAGCTGCAATGCCTTGATCAGGACTGTTGTTTTTCTGTGTGTGTGTGAGTTAAGTATATTTGGATTTTGTGTCTGCTAAGAACATTAGGTTTCCATTGAACAGCCAGGCTACAGTGGCTGAGCTCTTTATGTAGTCATCCCTCAGATCCAGGAACACCCCCCACCTCATACCAAAATCTTTGGATGCTGAAGACCTTGTATTAAATGGGGTAATATTTTCATATAACTTATTCATATTTACTCTAGGTTTTTAATAATTTCTAATGCAATGTAAATGCTGTATAGATAGTTGTTCTTTATTGTTTAGAGGATAATGAATGACCCAAAGTCTGTACATGCTCAGTACATTTTTTCCCCCCTTTTTAAAATCTTTTTTATCTGTAGTTGGTTGGATCTGCAGATGTGGAACCAACAAACACAGAAAGCAGGCTGGATATGCCTTTATCAGAGCATCAGCCCAGGTTTATTATTCTTGCTTTTGTGCCCAGAATCCTTTAGGACTAGACTGAGAAAGCCTCAGTTTGTTGGCTAAGTGAACAAATAAAGAAAAGTGGAGGATCAGCTATTGTTCTCTGGCCGGAAGATGAAGCAGGATTTCTTGATTCCTCTTATCTCCCATGTCTGTCTCCAGAGAGTTCACCTTGACATCCAGGTGGGTGAACATGCCAACGACTATGCAGAAATTGCCGCTAAAGACAAGCTGAGTGAGTTGCAGTTACGAGTGAGACAGCTTGTGGAACAAGTGGAACAGATCCAGAAAGAGCAGAACTACCAGAGGGTGAGTGCTTGGCCAGGAATGCTGGACTTCTTCCTGGAAGCTGTCCCCTGGCTCAGCTGGCAACTGCATGGCAGATCCATTATGAGACCCTGAAAAGATTTTACCTGTGCCACACTGCAGGCCCAAAAGGTGGGGGGCAGGTTTACTGAACCTTGTAGTAAGGACTTAGGCTTTTATTAATAGACTTGTTATATTAAATAACAGTTACAGAATGACAGCATGGGAATAATACCAAAATTTTGGCAGTTGTTTAAATGGCTTCAGATGCTCTAAAGGACCAAAAGTCTCAAATTCAGCTTGTGACCAGGAGCCATTCATGAATGAGTCTGTCACCATAAGGAATAATAGGGAAGTAACCCATATAGGAACGGCTGCTTTTCAGTGTCAGCTGGGGACCTCCTTGTGGACATGCAGTCCTGGATTTTCAGATCTCCATTTTTTGAAGAGCTAGAGGTCCAGATTTTTTATATGAAATTCTCCTAAATTTTCAATGTTAGCAAAACACTATGTGAGTAAAAAAAAAAAACATGTATAAAGGTTAGAGCTAGTCCTGTAGGCTACCAGTTTATAGCCTGTGCCCATACACTCCAAGCAATTTGAGAGACCTGGACAGAGGGCATAGAGCAAATCCCATCCTGAGCATTCCAGATAGTTCTGTCCCATCGGGTGGTAGTACCACTACCTAACCTCTTCTTCATGTACCAGAGCAGGACCAGGTAAGGACTGTACCCGACAGAAGAGGAAACTGACTTAAAGAAATGATTAGGTTGCCTGAAGTGATCTGGCTGTTGAGGGTGAAGATAGTTCCAAGGTCGTGACTCTGTGAACCCTTGGCTGGAACCGGGCAGAGCAAGTTCTCCCTCAGGCATCTTCGCAGGATGAAAGCTAAGAGTTCTGGCAGCCCCAGCCAATTCAGACCTCCCTTCTGTTCCCCCACAGTGGCGTGAGGAGCGCTTCCGGCAGACCAGTGAGAGCACCAACCAGCGGGTGCTGTGGTGGTCCATTCTGCAGACTCTCATCCTGGTGGCCATTGGCGTCTGGCAAATGCGGCATCTCAAGAGCTTCTTTGAAGCCAAGAAGCTAGTGTAGCCTTCCCAGGCCTCGTGCACCATGTTTCCCAGGCTTGGGGAGAAAGGACTTCCTGGAACTGTTTCCTCTCTGGCAGGAGGACTGGTTCTCAGTCCATCAGTAGATGTTCTAGGAGAGAGGCTGCAGTTGCTCTCAGACACAAGCTGAAGGGAGCAGCCTAACTGGCAAACTCTGAGCAGGTGATGGGGCAAGTGTCTGCCCCTCCCCCTGACCTCTGGACTTCTTTGCAGTAATCACCCCAGGGCTTGTGAAGCCACTGGGAGCCCCACCGGCACCTTGGAATCATAGTGTTACTGATCAGGGATGTAAGACTGCTTTCTGGGGTGGAGGGAGTAGGGGAGTGGGTGGGTGGGCAGGACAGTCTTCCTTCTGTCTTCCTTTGCTGGCTTGGGATGTTGAGCAGGCTGTGACTCCTTGACAACTTAAGAAAGACTTGCTATTCTCTCTTTTGACTTAAACCCAGCCTGCTTGTTCAGATAGATGTGTGTGTGTGAGATTTGAGGGTGGACTGGAGAGGTTTGCACACTCTGGGAAGTAACCCAGAGTTTGACCCTGACTTCTTTATATGGTTGTCCATTTTTGGGCTTAAGAAACTGGTGTTAGGACAAGGCAAAGGCCTTGGTGCTAGCTAGGGATGGGGCCTGCAAAATCGTAGTTACTGATTTTATTTTCAATGAGTCTGGGTTTGTTACCTTGGTTTCCCAATTAAAAAGATACGATTGACATCTTGTCTAGTATAAAAGTAATCTCAGTAGGTATGATACTGCATAGTGCTTCAGAGAATGTCAGTTCTTCCCTGGGAAAAGTATTTCATATTCTAGGATGAATCCTTACCTGTGAACTTCATTATTTCCATTCTCGTCATGCCTTCTTGTGGCAGGGAGTGGGTTTACCCAAGGCTGTTTGTCTTAGTTACTGATTTGTTGCTGGGAAGAATACCCAATATCCACAACTTGAGGAGGAAAGGTTTATTTTAGCTTGCATTTTCAGAATATCTCAGTTCATGGGTGGCCATCAATGGTGGAAGCACATGGCAGAGGCTTAGCAAGAAAAAGCTGCTCATGGCATGGCAGACAGGAAGCCAAGTGAGCAAGGAATGGTAGAACTAGGATATGTCCTTTTTGGTCCTGTCCTAGTGATCCAGTCCTTCTCCCTTCTTGCCAGGCCCCACCCCTTAACAGCACATGGTTCCATTGGTGTTCCACAACATCCAAATACATGAAGCTTTAGGAGACACTGCAGATGCAAATCATAACAACGAGGAAATTATGAGATTGTAGCTCAAATTCATTATTTCCTCAATCAGCTCCCTTGTGATGTGCCTTCTCTTTCTAGAATAAGTGTATGAATTCTCATGGATACTGCAAGGAAGTGCCTATTTTCTGGGTGTGGAGGCACACACCTGTGCTTTTAGCACTTTGGGAGGCTGAGGCAGGACTGCAAGTTTGAGTTTAGCCTGGGTGACTTAGGAGATCCTGTCTCAAAATTAAAAAGAGGTGAATGTATGCAAACCCAGAGTTCAATCTCAGTATCACAAAGAAGAGGTGCCTAGTAAGGGAGAAAGTATTTAGAGTGGAATGCTGTAGGTGTGAAAAAGGAGTTCCTGGGGTATTGGGCTTGTCCAATAGCAAGTGTTTTTTAAGGACCACAAAGCAGTGTGGTGTGAGGGAGAGACACCTGGCAAGGCCTTCATAGGAGGTCAGTGATTAATGAAAGGGAAAGGGTAAAAAAACCAGAAAGGAGGAAGAGAAAAGGATACCCCTCTTAGCATAGCCACCATGGTACTTAAGTGGAAAATACCACAAGATTGTATGAAGGAAGAGATTTGATTCCCCAAGTTGCTGGGTGAGGAATAAGCATGTCTCAGCCCTAGGTTTGAGAAGGAAAAGGGGCAACACATCTCAGGATCCTGGAGTAAGCCAGTGAAGTCCCTTCATTATCAGTCATGGCACCATAAATGTTAGAAAAGGAGAAAAAAGGCAGAGACACTGCCTTAACTGAAGTAGGCTTTTGTTGACGATAGAAAGCCTGAGGTGTGCTCCGTCCGTTGGAGAAATTGCAGGCATGTTTCTCAGAAAGGGAATTGTTTTTATAGCCAGCTCGGCAGGATAGGCTTTAGAGGGGCTGAAGCTTTAAGGGAAGAACTGCAACTGAGTTGACTCCCTGGTTTGTCCTGGCCACCTCTGTCACTGACCAGTGTCATAGTTACTTTTTCATTGCTGTGACAGAATATGCAACATCCATAATTGAGGGAGGAAAGATTTATTTTAGCTCAGTTTCAGAAGGTTGCAGTTCACTCGCGGTGGGTGGCTGGTAAATGGTGGAATCGCATGGCAGCTGGGCCACAGCCCAGGCCAGGGCCCAACCTGAAGACAGATCCTCATGCCTGGCAGAACAGAGCCAAGGCTTGAAGGACGGGCAGAGCTACCTTTCCAGGTCAAGCCTATGCGTCTCCCCGCTGCAACCAGGCCCCACCTCCCAACAGTATTACAGTATCCATAGGTACCTGAGGATTTTGAGGGACCCTCCAGATCCAAAGAACAACAGGGCAGACAGGCGGGACCCAGTCTCCTATTCCTTCCTTTGGTTCTCACCTCAACTCCCCTAAAGTACCCATTTCCTGTATAACTATCACATGGGGTTGGCTGTGTGCTCAGTCCCTGTATCCAGTGGGTATGTGTTTTCTCCATTATCCTCGCAACAACCCTACGAAGCAGGAACCAGTTATATACCTAGGTGAGGAGACAGTCTCAGAGCGATTGTGGTTTCCTCAACAGTTTAATTGGCAGTGAGGTTTCAATCCCAGTCAATCTGTCTTCAGAGCCTGGCTGCTAGCTGCTATTTGGGGAAGCAGTAGAACTCAGTAAAGAGCCCTGGGGTGGGCCTTGCCCCTCCAAATTTTATGGGGCAGAAAAAAGCACCTCCTGGGATGACAGCAGGGATACTACCTTGCACCTGACTTTCTCCGGAAAAGGAGAAGGATGAAAATTTATAGAGTCCTGGTTTGGAAATATGGAGTCTAAGGCCACTCACGGGCTGGTAACTTGATGGGTGGTCTTTGGCCCCTGGGATCTCCATTTCTCCGGATATCAAGTGAGTTCCTGGAAGCCGATAGAAGTCAGCGCAGCAGCGGAAACGCGCACGTGTTCCTCTGCAAGCAGAACCTTGTAGGCGGCGGCTCAGGGGAGCGGACGGCGCGGCCGGAGCGACGGACCTGGCGGACCGAGAGGCGGGGCGGGAGGCGGAGGCGCAGGCGCCGCGTAGGCCGAAGGCCCGGCCGGCCGGGCTGGGAGCTCGAGCCCCATGCGCCGCCGCCTCCCCCAACGATGGTCCCCTCTCGGAGGAAAGCGGCGCAGCTGCCCTGGGAGGACGGCAGGTGAGCGGCAGCGGCCGACCCGGATTCTGTCCTCCCGGTGCCACTCTTTTTCTGGGACGCCCCGCGGACTCTAGGATGGAGAGGGCCATCGCGCTTAATCTCTTTGGGTCTCTAAGCCTGTGTGGCTCGCCGGGTGGGTCACTGGCGCTCTCTGTATGGGTCGCTGTCTCTGTCAGTCGCACTTTCCCTTTCTCTCACACACACTTTAATTCTGTTGACTGTTCCTTCTTGTCATACTCCTTCATTATCTTTTTTGTGTCTAGTTTTCACCACTGGTTTCTGACCGTCTGTGGGTCTCTGACTTTGTTGACGTCTTGTAGTGGATCTGTTTTTGTCTTTCCCTGGTATCTCATGGTCTGCGTTCTGTTTCTCTGGTCTCACTCTTCCCCCATCACATCCATGTAGCCTCAAATCCAACTTTGTCTCTGTTATGTTTCTGAATACCTTGCGGCAGGCCCTGAAGAATGTGCCAGACAGAAGCTTCGTATGCTCTGCTTGGTTGGCCACTGTCTGGCCTGTACTAGACACTCTGCACACACCCATTAGTTCATTTCCTGTGCAGCTGTACTTTCATGGGGCCTGCGCTGTGTGTTAGGTGTGAATTTGGCTCAGACTTTTGCTAATGGGGGAAGAGATTTAGCCGCCTGCATTTGGGGGACAGCCACACTTTAGGCTTCAGATGTGCTCCCCCCTCCACTCTTGTACACTGGAAAACATGTTAGTGGATTGTAACCCAGTGAATGACACCTTATTCCCTTTATGCACCTTAAGTTTGTTCAATGCTATAAGACTCTAGGATTTAGTTAACACGCCTCTTTGAGCTGTGGAGTTTCTAGACTTGGTGTTGAAATGAGGAGACAGTGATATAATAAAAGGCATGGTCTGTGAAATCTGGCATGAGCAAAAATCCTGTTTAATAGGCAGATAACCAGGAAAAGATCACTTAATCTTTCAGACTTCATTCTTCTGTTTCTCAAATGAGGATCGTAATATTGCCTCTGTACGGCAGTATGAGAATTAAAGGAGACCAATGTGAGAAACCCTTGGCACTATGCCTGCACAAAATACTCAACAGTCATCTTCCAGTTAACTTTGCACTTTTGGGGTGTTCTAGCCAAAGTAGCTGAGTATTCAAACTTTGCACCACTAATGTTTGTATGAAAGAAAAGAAAGGTAACAGAGGAAGGATTTTCCTGATCCCAGAAAAAATTGCTGCTGTCCGTGTTGTGCTTTTAATACAGAAGTATAAAGGTCCATGCAGCCGGTGCCAGCGAGTGTAGTAATTGAGTGCTGGTTCTTGGATTTGAAGCCATGCCCTGCTAGCTGTTTATAATGATTGATAAAGGAGACAAAGCTTCATCTAGATTGCCCTTCAGAGCTAAGTTATTCTGGGCCTGGGTGCAGCTGGGACTGCAGTTCTGGAGCTGGCCACCAAATGGCACCAGGAGTAGCCTTTGTCAGTGTCCAGAGGAATTGGGGTGCTGGGCTCAATTCAGTTGCTTAGGGGTTGGGCTCTTAGAACACAAGATGAGAGTGCCTATGGGGACATGAAACCAGTAGAGAAGGACAAGTTGGACCAAGGAAATACCCAGTCCATGCTGATAATGGTCACTGCTTCTTCCTCCAAAGAAGGGATCCTGCCCTATGTCCATTTTCTCAGTCTCCACCCCACTCCCAGAAACAGCCCAGAGGGAGAGAGAGAATCTGTAGAGGTTCCAGCCTTGCCAGGCCACCTGCAGGACTGGGCTGTACTCTTCCCCAACGGAAACCACCACCACAGAACAATGGGGGGTAAGTCAGAAGCTCTGTAAGGATATCCTGCTGGGCCATCTCCCAGTGTGTGTGATACTTGGACCTGGCTTCAGGGCTGCTGGCTGTCAGGTTCTAGAGAAAGGTAGGCATTGGTCTGGCTATAGTGTGTGTCTTAAAGCATGTCTGGACTGCTTTAACCCTTTCCTTTAACTCACTTAGCAAGCCCTTTGCTGTCTGGTCTGTGTTGGGGCCACCGATACAAATCATATGTTCTGATAAACAGAGTCATGAGCCATTACAAGTAACTGCTTTAAAGAAGGAAGTACAGATTACATGACAGCACAGAGGAGGGAACCTAATGAAGAGGTAGTTGGGGGAAATGCTGTCCATGACATTGGAGTTTGGCCTTGAGGGGTCAGCAGGAACATATAGTTAGATTAAAAAAAAAAAAAAAAGTAGAGGGCTGGAGGAATAGCTCAGTGGCTAAAGCACTTACCTAGCAAGTGCAAGGCCCTGAGTTTGATTCCCCAGCACCACATAAGCCAGGTGTTGTACAAACCTGTAATTCCAGCACTTGGAAGGCTGAGGTGGGACGATTGCCATGAGTTTAAGGCTAGGCTAGCCTGGGCTTCCTACTGAGTTTAGGACCAGCATGGACTACAAAGCAAGACCCCATCACACATGAAAAAAGAACATGTCAAACAGAAGGAGTAGGCAGGTGAGGAAGGGCTGGAGGAAGAGGAAATGTGATGAGTGGAGAGGCTCTGAGATATATTAGGGTGAGAGTGAATGGTTGGGAGTAACTATATATTCAGTTGAGTCAGAGGGTTTTGAATGTCAGGCTTAGGACTTTGGCTTTTATTTTGTAAACAGGAGGATCGTGATGTTGAGGGGGCTGAGCAAAGGACCAGATGGGTAAAGAAGATATCAAGGGGACTTTGAAAGTTGAATCTATAAGACTTGGTAGTTAATTTCTGATTCTCAGAAGTTGTTGATTCCTTTGAAGGATATTTTGAGGGGAGTGCAGAGGAGAAAGCTTCCCTCCCCTTGGATCTTGCAGTTCTTTCCTAGCATTCTCAGGAAGGGCAAAGGAATCAGGTGATTACACCTGTTTGCTGTATTTGCCAACCTAAAGGACCATCTTTTGGTATCATCATAGTGTTTAAATATCCACCTGTTTGTCCAGTTTCTGAAATGAGCCTGTTTGCTTCACCCAGACCCTGTCTTTCCTTCATCTGTCTCATCTCTTATCTCATGGGCTACCTCTAGAACTCAGGCTTTGGGGCTCATCCTGGGAAGTGCTGTTGTGCATTTGGGCTTCGTATTGCTTTGGGGGCAAGTCTGAACTTCCTAGAGTCAATATTGATCACTTGACCTGCGACTTGAG
Organism: Ctenodactylus gundi; assembly: GCA_004027205.1. Lineage (NCBI taxonomy): Eukaryota > Metazoa > Chordata > Mammalia > Rodentia > Ctenodactylidae > Ctenodactylus > Ctenodactylus gundi. The sequence continues at coordinate 158,402 of PVKB01003543.1, read as the reverse complement.
TGAGCATGCGCTCCCATCTTGGGAGGCCTCCTGGTCAGCCCAAGTAGCAGGACTAGTAGGACAAAGCCAAGGTTTTTGCCAGGGTGAATCTGCTAGGGAGTCGGTTTAAAGGCATTGGGTTGCACCTCTCTAAAATGGGGCTTCTGAACCCGGCTCAGGATATCAAGCCACTGTCTGGTGAGGGGTAAGGACAAAAGATGATCCCCATTTCTGCCCTCATGCAGCACATAGTTTGATGAGGTTCACTCATAGAAAGTAAGAAAGCATCAAGGAACTTGTGTGGCTTTGCAACCTGAGAGTGCTCCAAGAATATCTCAGACATGGGATGGCATGGGCTGGGCCTGGAGAAGTAAGCAGGATTCGGACTATCAGTAGCATGAGCAAAAAACGTTAAAGTTGCTTTTGCACTAATTCATAGGTGCTGAGGATAGACCAGTCATGTGTGCTGCATGCATGGGGAGGACAAAGAAGGGGTCTGCCAGAGGTATCAGCTTGTCCCTATCCTTCTGACCCCATCCTTGCTCTTGTCCCAGGTCCAGATGGCTTCCTGGTGGCTTCCCCCGGAAATGTCCCGTCTTCCACCTCTTCATTGCCTGTCTCTTACTGGGCTTCTTCTCTCTGCTCTGGCTGCAACTCAGCTGCTCTGGTGATGTGGCCAGAGCGACTGGGGGACAAGGGCAGGAAACTTTGGGCCTACCCCAGGCCTGCCCCCCAGAGTCACCCCCTGAGCACTGGGAAGAAGATGCATCATGGGGCCCCCACCGCCTGGCAGTGTTGGTGCCATTCCGGGAACGCTTTGAAGAGCTCCTGGTCTTTGTGCCTCACATGCACCGCTACCTGAGCAGGAAGAAGATTCAGCACCACATCTATGTGCTTAACCAGGTGGATCATTTCAGGTAGGGACCACCTGACCCAGCTCTCCTTTCTCCCAGTGTCTGTCCTTGCTCAGCCCCCTCAGGACCTGCTCCCATTGCCAAGTGGGCTCAGGTCTGTGGAAAGCTACCATGAGTGGAGCCTGAAGGTGTGAGGTGGTAGACCCCTCTTGGAGGATGTAGGAAGAATCTTTGGGAGAGGGCTCTGTAGTTTCCTGGGGAGACATAAACACCAACATCTGTTTAGCAGAGTACTTCTTCAGATGCCTCCACTTGACTTCTTGGATAGCATGCTAGTTCTACTCCATCTTTGCTGGCCAGTCCTGTACATCTCCTTTGTTGATTTTCCTTCATCTCTCTGAGCTCATAAGCAGTATTCCTTGGGGCTCAGTACTTGGGCATACCTCCTTATCCAAGTACAGTCTTTCCCTGGGAATCTCATCCAGTCTTGTATCATTAAGTCCCCGCTGACTTCTGAACTCCATATGTACACATTCAGTTGCTTATGTTGCTCCTCCATGTGGTGATTTCAGAGGCAGCTTGAGCTTTACATGGTCAAAGCTGAATTCCTGAGTGTATACCCACATCAGCTTCCCCTGCCCTTTTTTACATTTCAGAAACCAGAACTTTATGTGTATAGTTCCTTATGCCAAAATTGTCATGGAGTCATCCTTACTTGCTCTTTCTCTGCTGTACAGCATTCCATCCATCAGAAAAATCCATCTAGAATCTGCTTACTGCTTGCTATCTCCACTGCTGCCTCCTTGATCCAGGCCACCATTACCTCTTGCCTCTAAACTGGTCTTCTCGCCTCTACTCCTACCGCTACTGTCTCCTCTCAAGATGCCAACAGAGTGATCCTGCTAAAACATAAGTCATAGCACCTCATGCCTCTGTTCCAGTCCCTCCAGTAGCTCCTCATCCCATCAAGCATCAATGACCCATCCTTCGGTGCCTTAGGCCCTGTAAAGTCAACCTCATCACCTAACCTCTTCCCATTTCCAGCCTTCTTCATCCTGGTCACAGTGTCTCCTCTTACCTTGGGCCTTAGCAGTTGCTCTGTGCTTGGAGCCCCGTTCCCCCACGTCTTTCCTATGACTTGTTTCCTCAGGCCTTTGGGTTTCTGCTCATATGTTCCCCTTTATTTTGGCCCTGTCCATGCTCAGCAAGTTTCACCATCTTCGCCTTACCTGACTTTTCCCCACAGCCCTTACCACCATCCACCTTGTTGTGCATTTACTTCTTTCCTCTTATATTGGATTGTCAGCTCCTTGAGAGTGGAACTTTGTTTTCTCACTATTGCGAGTTTTGAATGCTTTCCAGCAAATAGTAGGTACTTAATAAACGCTTGTATGATGATGAGTGGACAGTCCCATGTAGTGGTCAGTGATGGGCAAGGGGGTCAAGAGAGCCTCCAGGGTCAGGATATCTGTGGAGAAGAGACTCTCATGTAGAGCTGGGGGCAGAACTGGTTAACGAGCAAGCTGGCTATCTACTGCCAAGCCCCAATCACCCTGTACAGGTTCAACCGGGCGGCACTTATCAATGTGGGCTTCTTGGAAAGCAGCAACAGCACAGACTACATCGCCATGCATGATGTGGACCTGCTCCCTCTCAATGAGGAACTGGACTATGGTTTCCCTGAGGCTGGGCCCTTCCATGTGGCCTCACCGGAACTCCACCCACTGTACCACTACAAGACCTACGTGGGCGGCATCCTTCTGCTCTCCAAGCAGCACTACCAGCTGGTGAGGCCCAGCCCAGCCTGCTCTTCTCAGAGCTGGGGAGGTCCCCCTGCCCCGTCCTGCCCTGGGTGGAGGCTTTTTGGCAAGATGGAGCAGCCATCCTGGGTCCCAGCAGATGGAGTCCTGCCTGAGCCTAGCAGGGGACCCAGCATCAGCCAGAATGAACAAGTCAGCGAGGGAGGGCTCTGCTGCAGCATCAGACACCCTGTGCTAGCTGGCTGCAGAAAATCAGGAATGTGCTGGCCCTCAAAATTGAAAAATAGGGATATGGGGGTGTCTGGCTTCAGGTATCTCTTCCCCACTTCTCAGCCAGTATCACCAAGACTTTTTCTTTCTACCTGTTAGTCTGTTTCCTTGTATTGGGAGTGACCTATTGTTTTTAGGTGTGCAATTCTGCAAGGTGGTTGTTATGGCTGCAGCTTGTACGCTTCCAGACTCAGCTCTGGAGGAAGGTAGAGTCTTTTTTCCCCAGCAGCCCAGACATGGAGTCTCTAAACTGTACTTCATTGGCTCTTGATTAGTCTGTTCTAACTGAATCACTGAGGATGGTTAGGAGAGAATAATCGAGTGGCGTAGGACCTGGGCTCCTGCTTTTCTCTTCAACCTGGGGCTGAAACCTGCTTTATGTAGATAAATCCTCAGAGCCAAGTACAAATATGGGCATCTTCATAGGCCCACTGCCCCTCTCATACACACAGGAAGAAATGATGGCAGATTTCAAGATAAATTAGAGTATGAAAGGAAAGCAGAAATTAGTAGCAGTTGACACTTTTGCCTGCCACAATCCCCTAGAGAGGTTCCCTCCAGCCAGCCAGACGTTTTTCTTTTCCTTTTTTTGACACAGGGTCTCTGGTGTAGCCCAGGCTGGCCTTGGACTCGAGGCAATCCCCCGCCTCAGCCTCTAGTCAGATGTTTTTGAGACACGAATCATCTCATAAAAGTTCCGGTCCCCATTAGAATAGGAAGAAGTTCTGGGATGTGCTGATCCTTGCTTTCCACTCCCAATACCACAGAGTTGGAGGGACCTTTAAGCACGAGGTGTCCATTCAGAACGGGAAGGGCAAGCAGAGAAGGACACAGCAGCCTGGCTTGTTGTGCTCAGGCTGGGTTTTCCTGAGCATTAGGAGACCAGAATGCAACCATGGGAGGAGGGACAGGTGACAGATGCTGCCTGTCTCTGTGTCAGTGCAACGGGATGTCCAACCGCTTCTGGGGCTGGGGCCGTGAGGATGACGAATTCTACCGGCGCATCAAAGGAGCTGGGCTCCAGGTAAGGCTCCCTCTAGAGTCCTGCCACTTTCTCGGCATTGTAGCTACCTTAGGTTCCCTTCACCTTTTGAAGAGGCCATGCTGGTTCCAATCCCTACTCTGACACTAACTTGGCAGTAGTCATCTGACCAGTCCCTTTCCCTCTGGACCTAAGTCTCCTCTTCTGCTGAACGGGAATACAAGTTCCTACCTGTGGCCTCCTAGTAGGCAGTAGGACTCTAGAGGAGCTAGTAGTGAAATCATAGGCTCCAGAAAGAGTGGTCTGATGCCCACTTTCATTGGTCTCATTAGCTTTTCCGCCCCTCGGGAATCACAACTGGCTATAAGACATTTCACCACCTGCATGATCCAGCCTGGCGGAAGAGGGACCAGAAGCGTATTGCAGCTCAAAAACAGGTACTGGCTGGAACTCTCATCAGGGATGGATAGGTAGTGACATCAGGAACCAGTAGGCCTGGGCATTTTGCCAAACTCTCCTTGGGCCCACGTGCCCTGACCTCCCATGCCCCTTTTTGATATGTATAAGTGCAAAATTTTATTGATATGTATAAGTGCAAAATTTAAGGTTTACAATGAAGTTTAGCATTTTGTGCACCTACGTATCTTGTCAAGGTGACAAGGACCTTCCCACACCCTATGCCCCTTTTTAACCAGGTCAGTCATTGGGCACTCTGCTTGGGCACCGTATCATGCTCTGTGGGCTCTTATGGGCACTATGGGTCAGCCCAGATCTCAGTGTCCATGCGGGCTGCAGGTGAGGCAGAGGTTAGCTAAGGTGCCAAAACCTAATCAGACCTGTATTATAGGGATCCCTGTCACAGCTTTTTCTCTCAGAGGCATATTTGTCCAATAGAAAAATCCCTACTCATCTGCTGACATAGGCAAGAGACTTCACTTCTCTGAGCTTTGGGGTCCTCCTCTCTTGGTGGGGTTCACAGGATCCCTCATGTTGAGGCTGTGGGAGGTTGGGACAGTTGTCACCATAAATCCTTGAGCACATACTCTTCTTTTTCTACCCAGGAACAATTTAAGGTGGACCGGGAGGGAGGCCTGAACACTGTGAAGTATCGTGTGGATTCTCGCACAGCCGTGTCTGTGGGCGGGGCCCCCTGCACTGTTCTCAACATCATGTTGGACTGTGACAAGGCTGCCACTCCCTGGTGTACATTTGGCTGAGTTGAGTGGTTAGAAAGGAAGCCTTTGCCTGCAGGTCACATTGCTGCCCCTGCTCAGGACAAAACCTCAGACCTTGGGCCCAGTTTTGGTAGGATGTGGATGGCCTGAAGAAACAGCAAGCTCTGTATTTGGATCAGCCCAGTCTCCAGATACAGACTTGAGCTGAGGTATGCAGCATGCAGTGCTGGGGATGTTCTTGCCAGTAAACAGGATCACAGAGAGGCTGGGAAGTAATTCCATCTGAGACTATTCATTCTACCTTCCTGTTTGCCACCACTGTGCCCTGCCTTACTTGCTGAGGTCTGTGGACAATGTCTTACAGGTTAAGCTGGACAACCTCTGTCTAACCTGCCTTGCTTTTGGTTCTTCCTGCTGGACTACCGCATGCAGAGATACGGTTTAGAAGCCATGCCGCTGATGTAGGTGGCAGTTGTGATTGGGAAGTGTAGAACATCAGAAACCATAGCCTCATAGAAAAGAACAGCTGGGAGTTACTCCAGCTTATTGTCATCATGCAGGAATGTGGATTGCTATCTACAAATCTCTGGATTTTCAAAAGATACAAGAATGCTGGATTCTTAAGTAATATCTTCTGATTTTTAAAAACGGTAGCAGCTAATTGAAACTTTCATAAAGTATGGCAGGCCAAACAAAACGTGTTGTGGACTGCTGATTTGTCACCTTTGGTTGAGAGGAGAGAACTTGGGCAAAAGATGCTATCTGTCTTAGTTGTCAAGGAATTAGAGTTGGAGTGGGGATGGCAGGTCCAGGGGGAGGAGAAGCCTAACACACAAGATTCTTTCTTGTACTGCCTTCCCTGTCAACTTTAGATTTCTATGCAGCTCTCTTGATGCCCATCTCGGCAATATGTCCGCTGTCAAGCTCTGTCTGATTGGGCTCTGACTGAACGGCCTGTTTTATCCTGATTCACTGAGATGACAGGAAGAGCAGCTGAAGAAATAAATTCACAGGACAATATAAAGGATAGACAGGACAAGTTGGCAATGCTTCGGGTAAAAGCTTGAAAGAGAGAGGACCATCTTTCTAAGGTGGGAGATGAAGGGTCCCACAAGGTAAGTTGCTCCTGTGAGGCATCTGACTGCCAAAGATTTTGGGCAGAAGCCAGAGGAGACTTCTGGGACCTGTTAAATTTGGTTTAATACTGGGACAACCTGAAGTGCTGCTAAAGGAAGGGATTGAGATCCCAGAGTTGAATAGGGTAGTATCAACAACCCTAGTTGAACAAGACTCCTATGAAGGTAATGGGAGAATTGCTCTGTGCGGTTGTGTGAGCTTTAAGATTAAGGAGGAGATTTAAGCATAGATGGTTGCAGTAAAGCCTCTGATTCTGACTTCTAATCCAGGGTCATTGTGATCCTAAATTGATGCTGCTTATTGATTCAGCCTCAGCCACTGTATTGAGGAGCAAAGTGGCCTTGGCTGTTCGGCAGTAGATATGGAGATGAGGGACTTCTGCATGCCAGTCTCCTGGCAACCATAGCTGCCTCCTTTTAAACTTGGATGAAACAGGAGCAGTAACAGCTGGTGGAGTTGGTGGGGATAGATGTGGTATGAAAGCCCCCAGCTCTGTATCTACTTGGCATGTAGGAAGACCTCAAAAAAATGAGGGTTTCTTTCTTACCTGTACTGGAGGAAAGGAGTGAGCTAAAGAATGGCTAAGAAGATCCCTTCACCTGTGGAATCAGTCAACAGCTTGAGCTGGGCCACATCCCCAGCGCCATATCCCTATACACCCTCATGGCTGTTGTCATAACTTATATTGTAGAGGTACCAGTGTGCACCCTAGGCCCAACCTAATGCAGCACAAATCTATACAACCATCCTTACCTCCCATTCTGGGCCTCCACACTCTCCATAATAGAAGGCTGAGCCATGGTGGGCCAGAGACAAAAGGCAATGGCTTCGTCTTCCTCAAGGCCTTAATTGTCCCTTTTGTGAATGGACCCATCTAGCATTTCTGCCTTGTTGGCAGAGATATGGATAAAGTGCACCAGTACTTAGGAACACCTGGCATTGTGCTTGGCCAGTGTAGGTGTCGCAAAAATTCAGTAACAATTACTTGAGCATTCAGTGCGTACAGTTTTCTACATTATTTCACTGAGGCCTTCAGACCTAAGAGCTAGGTCCTATTCGGTATGCTCAACAGATGTTGGAGGTAAAGCACGAAGAGGTAAGTAGTTTTCCAGCCAGGAACACAGAGCTAGGAAGAAATAGAACTTGGGATGGACACCCTGGAGTCTGCCTTCACAATTAGGTTCTTTTGGGCCCTGCTATGACCAGTAGGTGCCTGTGCACAGGGTTCCTTCCCCTGCAGACCACTTTCCTTAGCTGAAGAGTGTCAATGAGGAAAGCTGTTGAAGTGGCTTAGTTTTCTGCCTCTGAGAAGAAAGCAGGCTACAAAGTATCTGTCCCATCACTCATCTGCCTCAAGGAAGATGAGGACTCAGCTGCTGGGAGATTCTTGGATCTGAGGAATACTGATGGGATGTCTATGGGACTCCAAGCATGGCATATATACAAAGTACTCTAGGAAGGCTTGCTATTGGAATGAGTTTGTCAGAACGAAAAGAGCTTCCAGAGGGATCTTCACAGGTCTTCACATGTCAAATTTGGGATGTTTCTGGCACTGTTGTGCAGAAGTAGGAGATGTGGGCAACAAAGGGAAGATTGAGGTGCATCATGAGAATCCGTTAATGCCACATCAAGCAATTTGTACTTTATTCTAGGGATACAGGAGAGTTTGGGCACAGGGCTAGATCCCAGTTATAGAAGGATTCTTTGGGAACAAGACCCAGAGTAGAGTATGAGAAGAGACAGCTCTGGGGACAGGGAGGAGATCTGCTGAGTCCCAGTGTGTATAGGAGCTCTTGGCTCCTTGGCCAAGATTACTGGTACACCACTGGATCTTTCCTTTACAAAAGGTTGCTCCCCTACAGATTCCAAAATGGCTAAATGGATAGATGTACACAGCCTTTTTGTCATTTTCCCCTTATGATTTTGAGAGCATTCGAAAAAAGTAAAAGCAATTTCTGTTTCCAGCATCAACGTTTCCAGAGCTTGGATGTCATTATTCTCTTGCTTATAGCAAGGAGAAAATATCGCAGACTGAAAAGCAACTGCTTGACCCATCAGGGGAAAAGAGATTGCTGGGGAAATTGTGACCCCCCAGTATGGACAAGCAGGCAGATCCATGCACAGCCATAATCACATATCTACAGTGGCAGATGAAGCTGCTCTCACCACAAGCCACTAGGGAAATTTAGTGATTTTGATGATGGAGGCTAAGTGTGGCCTTGCGATAAAGATCCCAGAAAAAAATCCCTTCTCTGGCAAGGGGAAGGAGAAAGTAAACATTTAGAAAATACACCTCGGAGGCTACGAGCACTTGCCTGGCAACTGTGGGGGCCCTGGTTTCGGTTCCCCAGCACCACATACACTGGGCATGGTGGCACACAACAGCTGTAGAAAATAAGAAATAAATAGAAAATAAATGCTTGCACCACTGGGCCTGGTTCAATTTTTAAAAATAAAAAATGTAAGTCAGATGTAGTGGTGTATGCCCATAATCCCAGCTCCTTGAGAGGTGGAGGCAGGAGCAAGGCTTGAGTTTAGGAGCTCAGGGCCAACCTGAGCAACAGATGCTGAGACCCATCAGAGCCTATTTCACCCAAGTTAGGAATTCTTCAGCTTGTGCTACCTCCACTCTAACTCAGGAGAGGAGGAAAGCTAAGACACACATGTGAATGTCACAGTGATGGGTCTTTGTCCCTAAACCTTAATCACCATATAAACAGTTCTTCAGTGTAACAGTAGCGGGTTATAGCTGAAAGAGCTTCAAGACACAGACTGGGCAGGGTGTGGTCGTGCATGCCTGTAATCCTAACACAGAGACTGAGGCAGGAGGAATCCAAGTTCAAGCCTAGCCTGGGCAGCTCAGCAACGTACAGAAACCCTGTCTCAAACAATGAAAGGGGCTGGGGGATGCAGGTCAGCGAAAGCCCTGGGTTCAATCCCCTGTACTGAAAGAAAAAAAATAGACTGCATTGAAGACATGAAATTCTTAGGGAAACCCCAAGACAACAGGAGACAAAACCAACGACATTAGAACAAACTCAGTCCAACTGCTGAACAAGTTAGCATGAAGCTTCGCGTTAACGCTTATTTCGTTTCCTTTACCCTCATGTATTACAAGCATGCTTAAAGACAAAAATAGTAATCAGACTGCAGAGAAAAAGCAAGCATCAGAACTAAGTTTAAGGTCTGGAGGAATAGCTCAGTGGTTAAAACACTTGCCTATCAAGCGCTAAGTATGTGAGTTCAATTTCCCAGCACCATATAAGCAGGGTGTGGTGGCACAAGCCGGTAATCCCAACACTCAGGAGGCTGAGGCAGGAGGATTGCAGTGAGACTAAGGCTGGCCTGGGCCAGGACCAGACCAGCCTGGACTAGGCTGAGTTAAAAAAAAAACCCCTAAGTTCAAATATGGTATAGATTTTAGGATTGTCAGCCAGGAAATTTAAAATAACTATGACTAATATGCTAAGGGCTCTAATGGAAAAAGTAAACAACATGTACAAACAGATGGGTAATGTAAGCAGATGGAAACTCAGTGAGGGGAGATGCTAGAAATAAAAACATTGTAATAGAGATTAAAGAATGCCTCTGGTGGGATCGTAAGTGAACTGGACACAGCTGAGGAATGAATCACTGAACTTCAAGATTAGGTAACAGAAACCGCAAAAAGAAGAAAAAAAAAAGGAACACAGTACTCTGTCAGTGGCTTTAAATATGCACAGTTGGAACACCACAAGAAGAACAAGTATTTCAAATAATAAGGCTGAAAACCTCCCCAAAATTAATGGGAAACAAAAAGCTACAAGCTGAGAAAGCTTAGAAAGCTCCAATTACGATAAATGCCAAACAATAGGAGCTGGAGGAATGGCACAGTGGCTAAAGCGCCTGCCTAGCAAGTGCAAGGCCCTGAGTTCAATTCTCTAGCACCATATAAACCAGGTATGGTAGTGCATGCCTGTAATACCAGCACTTGTGAGGCTGAGGCAGGAGGATTGCTGTGAGTCCAAGGCCAGCCTGGGCTCCATAGTGTGTTCAGGACCAGCCTAGACTACATAGGGAGTGAAAAACTTCTTTCCCCCTTTACAAAGCTAGAGATGAACCCAAGGCTTCCAGCATGCAATGCAAAGGAAATATTTTGGTGTTGAAAGAAAGAAGTCTCATGAATTTAAAATTCTCTAGCCAGCCAAAATATCTTTCAAAAAAGTCTATACAAGGACAACCCACTCAGGACCCCATCCCAGACAGTGGGAGCTTTTACCTCTCTATCCTTTGTTTCTAAATAAGGACTTGTTCTGCCCATTCTAAAAAAAAAAAAGTTTGCCTATTGAAGGCTACATAATTGTATGCTTTAATATGTTTTAAAATGGCAAAATTTGCTATGCAAATTTTATGTACGAAAATGAAAGAGAAGATTCTCAAACAAAAAAATGAGATTTATTGCCAGCAGGCCTGCTCTGCAAAATATGTGAAAAGAAATTCTTCAATGAAACAGAAAATAGGTCAGAAACTAAGACCTACATTAAAAAGGAAATGAGTTAGAAAAGGAGTAAATTAAGGCATTGGAAAGTATTTCGTATTTCTTATTCTTAATTGATCTAATACAGAGCTGCATGTTTACAGTAAGAATAGCAGCAGTGAATGGGCAATACAAGTGACAACTTTTTCTTTATGACAGAGTAGTACTCCAATGCATATATATATATATATATATATATATATATATATATATATATATCACATCTTTTAAAATATTTCCCACTTTATGATCCACGGATTCAATTTTGCCTTCAACTTCTGAGGTTCTATGCTTGCAGTGGATCATTGGATTGCCCGTACTTTCTACTGAGAATTTTTTTTTCAAATAAGCATTTTTTGGTTACTTACATATTACATCCCTTTTCCTTTCCCCACCCTCTGAATTCCCCTTCCACATTCCCTTTCCCTCTCCACAAAATCTTTTTTTTCTTCCATATTTCTTCTAATTTTTTGTGGTTTGAATTTTTCATATTAGAGAAACCATATGATTATTACCTCTGTCTGATTCATTTTGTTAAGTATAATGGTCTCAAGCTGCATCTATTTTTCTACAAGTGACAACTTTTTCTTTATGACAGAGTAGTGTATGGGGGCTAGTAAAAGTTAGATGAACAAAAGAAATGTTGCAAAAATAAGGCAAGAAGAACTGGAAATACTTTTTTTCCCTTGAAATCTATGAGTTTACTTTTATTTTTATTAAATTTTTATTTGTGTATGTTTGCAGTGTGCATTAATTACCTGCAGCTTAGGGAATTGGTATACATTGATAGGCATATCACATTTCTTTTTTCTTTTTGCATATCACATTTCGATCCTTTTTACTTCCCCTCCCCCTTTCCCAGGTCCCCTTCTCATATCTTCTAAGTCTGTGTACTCATTTCTTATCTTCTCTCTTTAATTTACTCTTTTGATCATTTATATTTTGAGTTTCTCATATAAATGAAACCCTGTGATGCTTAACCTTTTGTGTTTGGCTTACTTCACTAAGCATTATGGTCTCAAGGTGCATCCATTTGCCTGCACCTACAAATGAGTCAAGTTTGTCTTTCTTTATAGCAGAGTAATACTTCAGTGTGTGTGTGTGTGTGTGTGTGTGTGTGTGTGTGTACATATGTATTTTTCATTCATTGATGGGCATGTAGGCTGTTTCCAAGATTTAGCCTTTATGAGTTGTACTGTCATAAGCGTGGATATGTACATGTCACTGTAATCTGACATCTTTAACTCTTTTTGAAATGTGCCTAGAAGCGGTGTACCTGGGCAAACTGGATTTATATTTTCAGTTTTTTGAAGAATCTCCATACTGATTCCATAGTGGTTACATTAGTTTACAGGCCTGCCAACAATGTAGGATTCCTTTTCCCCCACATCCTGGCCAGCAGTTGTTGATTTGGAGGTTTGTTTTGTTTTTGTTTTTGAGATAGGGTCTTGCTCTATATTCCAGGCTGGTTCTGAATCACTGTGTAGCCTGGGCTAGCCTCAAACTCACAGAAATTCTCCTGCTTCAACCTCCCAAGTGCTGGGAGTACAGGCGTGACCCACCACACCCAGCTGATCTTCATGTGATACCGGGGATCGGGTCTTGCGTATGATAGGCGAGTGCTTTGAGCTCTTCCCTGTACCCAGCACAGGTTGTGGTGCTTTTGATGATAGCCATTCTTGTAGAAGAGGGCATCTCAATGTTCTTTCTATATTAATAGCCTCTTTGTATCAGGTCTTTTATTTTGGGAGTATTTATATTTTAGTTCTTTCTATGTTCTGGAGACTAGTTCTCTGAAGAGAAGCTGTGAAATATTATTTCCTATTCTTTAAGCTGTTTCTTCATTGCTTTTTTCTTTCGCTGGATAAAGTCTTGGGGAATTGGTGCATTATTACATCACATCTTGGTCAGCATTACTTCGCTTTCCCTTCCCACTCTCCGGTCTTCTCCTTTCTCCAGATCCCCTACCCCTTTCAACAAAGTCTTTCTTCTGTTTCCTGCATCTGTTTTCTATCTGGCACTTCTACTTATTTATACTTTATGTTTCTCATGTTAGAGAAAGCATGCAATATTTAACCTTTTGTGTCTGATTCATTTTGCTAAGCATAACGGTTTCAAGGCACTTCCTTTTCCCAACAAATTATTCAAATTTATCTTTGTTTATGGCAGAATAATACTGCCATTAAGTATTGGGTATATGTACCAATCCATTATTTGTTTCTTTATCCATTCATCTGTTGATGAACTGATAGGCTTCTTCCAAGATTTAGCTATTATGAGTTGTGCTGCTATGAACATGGGCATTTACATGTCACTGTGATAGAATGTCTTTAACTCTTTTGGAGAAATGAGAATTTCTATTTTGGTCATGTCTTTTTGGTGTGTGATATGCCTCACTTTCCTGGAAGTTTACTTCTTTTACTATTTTTGGAAAGTTTTTTGCTATGCTTTTGGTGAATGATTTTTATACTTTTAGCTTGGTTATCTAATTTTCCTTTATTTCTATGATTCTGAGCTTTTAAAAAATCATCTAGTTAACTGGTGAATCCAGCTTCTTTATTGATGTACTACTGATTTTACATTATCTTTGAGAACATGATCCATGGCTTCAATTTTGTCTTCATCTTCTGAGGTTCTATGCTTGCAGTGGATCATTGGATTGCCCGTACTTTCTACTGAGAATTTTTTTTTCAAATAAGCATTTTTTGGTTACTTACATATTACATCCCTTTTCCTTTCCCCACCCTCTAAATTCCCCTTCCACATTCCCTTTCCCTCTCCACAAAATCTATCTTTTTATTTTCTTCCATATTTCTTCTAATTTTTTGTGGTTTGAATTTTTCATATTAGAGAAACCATATGATTATTACCTCTGTCTGATTCATTCTGTTAAGTATAATGGTCTCAAGCTGCATCTATTTTTCTTTAAGTGGCAACTTTTTCTTTATGACAGTGTAGTACTCCATTGTATGTGTGTGTGTGTGTGTGTGTGTGTGTGTGTGTACACACATGTATATGCCACATCTTTTAAAAAATTTCCCACTTTATTAATATACATATATGTATATGTGATACATAATGTTTACATTGAACTTGAGTATTTTGTGCACATATATATCATGTCAAAATTACAATCCCTTTCTCTCCTCCTTTTTGGCCCTCCTGCTCCCTCCCTCATCCCCTGTAACTCCCACTATCATACTCATTTGGTTCTATACAATATTGCATTCTGGGTTTCTCATATTAGAGAAACCATGAGATATTTAATCTCTGCCTCTGACTCACTTCACTGAGAAAGATGGTCTGCATTCATTTACCTATAAAAGCTTTAAATCTGTCTTTAGAGAAGAATAGTACTCCATTGTGTATATATACCACAATTTTGTTGCTTTTAACTCTTTTAGAAAGATTCCCAAAGAGGTATTGCTGGATCAAAGGGGGTATTTATCTTCATCCTTTTGAGGAATCTCTCCATCCTGCTTTCCATAGTGGTTGTACCAATTTAAAGTCCCAACAGCAGTGTAAAAGGGTCCTTTTCCCACACAGTCTCACCAGCATCAATTGCTGTTTGAGTTCGTGGTATACACCATCCTCTCTGGGGCTAGATGACATCTTAGTGATGTTTTGATTTGCATTTCTCTAATGACTAGGGATGTTGAACAACTTTTCATGTCTTTACTGGTCATTTGGCTTCTTCATCTGAGAACTGCCTACTCATTTCCATTGCACATTTTTTAATCAGGTATTTGAATCTGAGGGGTCTGTTTTTCTTCAGTTCATTGTATATTCTAATTATTAGCCTCTTAGGTGAGGTATAGGTGGTGAATTTTTTCCCCATTCTCTCAGTTCTCTCTTCACTGTGTTGATCATCTCCTTTGCAGTGCACAGCTGTCGATGTCTAACAGGTGTCTGCAGCGCTCACTACCAGCAGCTTCAGGGCAGTGGCTGGGCTAACCGCATAAAGGGCTCACCCTTCGCGTCTCTCCACTGTTTCTCCTGCTGATGTGACTTTTAGAGCTTCTGCTTGGCTTGCTGAATTCTACAGATCCCTTTCATTCTTCACACAGGAGAGGACAGCTGGCTTCACTGGCTTTACTCTGTGGCACATAAATGCCACAGAGCTGATCTCTTGTTCCCAGCTGCAGCGGGAAGTGTGCTGGGGAGTATCTGTGCCACCACATGCTCAGACTTCTGTGGGAGTGTGGGGACCTCAGTCAGGGCCTCTCCAGCCCATGATTGTCCAACTGTCTTTTCACCTCTAATCCTTAGATTTTGTTATAGTCCCTAGATGTACTCCTCTCTCTGCCTTCCTAGTTGATTTATTTGAGAGCAATCTTCCTGGAGTTCCTACTCCAACACCATATTGACTCTGCCTCCTCCATATCTTCCTTACCCATTCATCTGTTTTGGCCATCCTGGCTACTTCCAAGCTTTAGCTATTATAAGTTGTGCTACTATAAACATGAGTATGCATGCATCACTCCTGTATGATGACTTTAACTCTATTGGGAAGATACCAGAAGAGGTATATCTGAGTCAAAAAAGTTATCTATTTTCAGTTGTTTAAGGAATCTCCATGCTGCTTTCTATTATTGGTTTTAGGAATTTACAGTTCCACCAGCAGTGTAGGAGGATTTCTTTTTCCCCACAGCCTCACCAGCATTTGTTGTTTTTTGAGTTCTTAACAACAGCCTTCTTACTGTAGTTAGATGGATCCTCAGTGTTGTTTTGATTAGCATTTCTCTGATGGCTAAAGATGCTGAACAATTTAAATGTATTTATTCGCCTTTTTCTGAGAAGTGTTTATTCATTCTCATTTTTTGATTGGGTCCTTTATTCTGGAGGCTCAATTTTTTATCAGTTTGTTGTATATTCTTTTTCCCCATTTTATTGATATGTGTAAGTGCAAAACATAAAGTTTACGTTGATCGTGAGTATTTTGTGTACATACTTATCATGGCAAAGTTACAAATCCTTTCCATCTCTCTTTTCGACCCTTCTCCCACCTGTCTCTCCAGTTCCCATTATTTCCCACATTAAGTTCTATGATATAGTTGTGATCTGGGTTTCTCATATCAGAGAAACCATTCGATAATTCACCTTCTGCTTCTGACTTACGTCACTAAGCATGATGGTCTCAAGTTGCCTCCTCCATATACCTGCTAAAGCTTCCAACCATTTTTGAGACACAGTCTCACTTTGTAGTCCAGGTTGATTCTCAGACCACTATGTGGCCCAGGATGGCCTCAAAGTCATGGCAATCATCCTGCCTTAGCCTTCCAAGTGCTAGGATTACGGGTTTGGGCCACCATGCCCAGCTTATGTGCTGCTAGGGAATTGAACTTGAGTACTCAGCACTTGCTAGACAAGTGCTTTAATCGCTGAGCTATTCCTCCCACCCAGTTTGTTGTATAGTCTTGATAATAGTCCTCTGTCTGGGGAGAAGCTGGCAATTTTTTTCCCATTCCGTGGGTGCCCTCTTCTCTCTTCATTGCTTCTTTTGCTGTACAGAACTTTTTAATTTGACATAATCCCATTTGTTGGTTCTTGGTGTTATCTCACAGCTTTGGTTGTTTCATTGAGAAAGTCCTTGCCTACAGCATGGCTTCAGAGGTTTTGCCTGTTTTTTTCTTCCTAGGAGTTCAGTGTTTCCATTTTAATCTAATACTTTGATCTATTTTGATTTGATTTTGGTGCACAGCAAAAGATGTGGGCTTAGTTTCATTCTTCTGTATGTAGCTAGCCAGTTTTCCTAGTACCACTTGTTAAAGAGGTTATCTTTACTACAGTGTATGTTTTTGGCTTCTTTGTCAAGGATAAGATAGCTGATGGTACTTGAGAGTGTCTGTGATCATCAGTTCTGTCCCACTGATCAACCTGTCTGTTTTTGTGCAAATACCATGTCATTTTTATCACTATTGCTTTGTAATATAACTTGATATCTGATGTTGTGATGCCTCCTGCTTTTTTTTGTTGCTTAGGATTGTTTTGGCTACTCTGGGTCTCTTCTGGTACCATGTAAATTTTTGAATCATTTTTTCTAGTTCTGTGAAAATGCTGACAATATCTTGATTGGGATTGCATTAACTACATATATCAGTTTAGGTAGTATGATAATTTTGGCAATGTTTGTTCTACCTACCCAGGAATAGGGGATATCTTCACATTTTTCTAATATTCTCTTCAGTTTCTTCTCTCACAGTACTATACTTTTCAGTATAGAGATTCTTCCTTTGTTCGGTTGGGTCGACTCCTAGGTATTTAATATTCTCCAAGGTGACTGTAAATGGAATTGTTTTTCTGATCTCTTTCTCTGTGTTTTCATCATTTCTGTAGAGAAATGTTATTAATTTTTGTGTATTTTTTATATCCTGAAACTTGGCTGAATTTGTTTATTGGATCTAATAGTCTTCAGGTAGAGTTTTGGTGTCCTCTATGAAAAGGATCATGTCATCTACAAATAAGGATAGTGTGACTTCTTCCTTTTCCCTGCATATTTCCTTTAATCCATTCTCATGTCTGATTGCTGTGGCTAAGGTTTCAAACCCTATGTTGACCAGAAGTGGTAAGACTGGACACTCTTGTATGCTCAACTACAGATGGGGTCTAGTTGTGAAATTCCAAGCCAGCAGTATTGAATTAGAAAGAAGTATTGTTAAAACAGTGGGAAAGTTAAACTATTTTGTTGTTTGATAGCTCAGCACTGAGCTATTTTCTTCACTTAGAAAAGAAGCATTTAAGTCTGTTTTTTTCATTGCAATAACAAAATATGCATGACTGTGTAATTAATAAAGAAAAAAGGTTAGCTTTTGCTCATAGTTCCAATGCCTGGGAAGTGCAATATTGGGTAACTCCATATGGTGGCGTCTTCCTGCTGATGGAACTTTGCAGAATTGGGAGGTGGTACAGGGCACATGGTAAGGAGAAACACATATAAGAGGCACAAGCCCAATGAGTTTTTGTAACAGATCCACTCTTGATTAATCAAGAATTGGTTAATCTACTGAAGAGGGCAAAGCCCTCATGATATAATCACTTCTTAAAGGTCTTCTATCTTAGTATTTCATAAGGTATTTTGTTTATTTATTTACTTATTTATTGTGGGACCCTGAGTAAACCAAGGGATAATGGAAGGTAGAAGGCAGCTCAGACCCCAATAATCTCATCTGGAGACTGGTAGGAGTGGAGCTCCTTTCTCATTTCCCAGGCCCAGGACTGCCCACAGCTCAGGTTTCTCTCTACTCAAATCCCCAATTTTCCCCATCCCAAAATCCTTACCAGAAATCACATGATCAAGTTTTGAGAGACCCACTATGCAAATTAGGTGGCTTCCAGACCCCAAGCTTCCTCCAATCAGTGAATGACCCTTGCCCTATTACCCTGGCTGACCCTCCCTTCAACTGCTTATAAGCCTGGCCCCCACAGACAATAAAGGAGCTGTTAACAATGGTTCAGTCTCCCGGATGTGCAACATCCATCGTACTGATGGCTGCTTAAGACCCTGCTCTCCCAGACTTCGCTGGTTCCTGATAGCTGGTGGCCAACGGTGGCCAAGGGACCCCAGAGGTGCCGACAATTTATGTGGTGTCGGGGAGTCGAACTCAGGGCCTTATGCCTGCAAGGCAAGCACTTTAACCGCGGTGCTGTTCCTCCAGCCTCCTCGTGAGGTGTATTAACATGAGTTCTGATGAGGACATTTGAACCATAGCAGAGAGGAAAAATATGTTTGCCCTTAATAATCATGCCCCAGTGTGCCCTCCTTTACAGAGGCCTACCTCGCTATCCATTCTAAAAAGTTTCCCAACACACACACACACACCACCTTATTTTATTGCCTTTACAACTGTTAGTATTAGCTAAATCTTTATTTTCTCCCCCTCATCCCCTCATCCCAGTAGAATATTGTTCCCTGAGCTCAGGGTGTGGGTGTTCTTCTCTGCTATATTCCAAGTGCCTGTGCCCAGCAGGCACGCCCTTGTTAGGAAACTGAGCTGAGAGTGCCCTGGCAGCAGGTTGCAGCCTTTGGCTTTGCTGTGTCTCAA
This sequence comes from Ctenodactylus gundi, assembly GCA_004027205.1. Classification (NCBI taxonomy): domain Eukaryota; kingdom Metazoa; phylum Chordata; class Mammalia; order Rodentia; family Ctenodactylidae; genus Ctenodactylus; species Ctenodactylus gundi. The sequence continues at coordinate 139,687 of PVKB01003543.1, read as the reverse complement.
GCCTCATCTATCCCAAAAGATGCTTCTGTACTTTCCTGTCCAGCCCTGAAGACCCTGTGCCATCCCCTGCCTACACATGGACTCCATCTTGCTGTTCACTTGTCCTTTTTACTTTTTTCCCACTGTCTGTTGGCAGTTGCTGCACTCTGCCAGCCTTTATTCTGCTTCATTTAAGCTCATTTGCACCCATTTCCATTTTAGGAACAAGCCCAGCAGAGCAACCTGTTCTGCGTGGCTCAGGTTCCCTTTTCCTGATGAACACAGGGCAGCATAGAGAGGGTGACCCCAATGGCCGTGCTTCCCTTCTGGGAGCTCGCTGGAGCCCAGCCCAGCTGACAGGGTCAAGGGCAGGTACTTTCTTGGCAAGCTCCTTCTCCAGGGAAGGAGGGAGCCTAAAGCAACCCAGGGATGCTCAGCTCTGTTAGGGCAAAGTCTGAATTTTAAGAGGGTATGAAGCTCAAAATGGTTGCTATTGTTTGGATGTGGTTTGGCCCCCAAGGGCTCATGTTTTAGAAGTTAGGTCCGTAGTGTGGCAGTGTTGGGAAATAGTGGGACCTTTAAAAGGTGAGGCCTTGTGGGAAGCTGCAAGTTAGGCCCCTCCCCACTTCCTGTTCCCACTGCGTGATCTCTCCCTCTCTACCACCATGATGCCATCCATCAGGAGGTGATGTTAGAGTGGTCCTAACCAGAAACAACATTATGCTATTTGGATTTGCAGCCTGTAAAACAGTGAGCTATGTAAGTGCTCAGGTGTTCTTGCCCCTAAGGGAATTTTTTTTTTTTTCATCCTTATAGTTGGCAAAACCAGAAAGCAGCATCAAGATAAAATTTCTGCCCAATCAGGACTGTCCTTTCTGTGTAGTGTCCTACATTTGCAGCCCAGAATAAGAAAGTACTTCCCCAGTACATCATCACATACACCTCTCACTTTCTGTTGCTGTAGAAAGCTCATTAACACATAATTAAGTCATCTTGCTTTTCTTAGAAATGATACCAAGGCAGAAGCAGACTAGGCAGGAACTAAGGGATTAGTGAGACTTAACTGGAGGCGGGGGGACAATTCCTGCACTAGCCCAGGCTCAGGTCATGGAATTGGAACTTTGGATTCAGCCACATCAGGTGTAAATTCTCTCTCCACCATTAACCTCTCTGGGGCTTGCTTTCCCCATCTCTAAAGTAGAGCGAGTAATACCTATATACCCTTCATAGCTGCTGAAATAGAAGGAAACAGTTAAGTTTCTGATACAGCATTTGGCACCTTACATGTAAAGAGTACCCGATAGTAGCTCTTATTTCCACTGAAAGGCTAAACAATAAGTAAGAGTATATTTATCTTACTTTAGAGAGAGTCACCTTACTTTATTTGGCCAACAATTATAACCTAAACGTCTACTTGAGCTTGCTAAGAATTTAGAGGACATTGCAGATAGATACAGGCCATTTCCACAACTACAGCTGAGCAAGTGACCCTGAAGACTTGGTTTCACTGTTTTAAAACTAATTGTTAATAGCTGGGCATGATGGCATACACCTGTAATCCCAGCACTCTAGGAGGCTGTGCCACAAGAATTGAAGTTCAAGCCAATGACAGGCAACTTAATGACTTAGTAAGATCCTGTCTCAAAATGTCAGCAACCATTTCAAAAACTGTTATATTGAAATATAACTTGTGTACCATAATATTCACCTGTTTTGCATGTACAACTCAACATGTTTTAATAAATGTATAGTCTTATAATCATTACTACAATCCAACTTTAATTTTTTATGGTACTGGGGAATGAACCTAAAACCTTTGCACTAAGCTTTTTATTTTTTGAGACAAGCTCTTGCTACGAGCTTGCACTCTTACCTTAGCCTCCCAGAATGCCAGGATTGTAGGCGTGTGCCAGATACCCAGCTTTAAAACTTTTCTGTTACTCCAAAAAACTCTTGTGCCTGTTTTTAATCAGTGTTTGTTCCAACTCCAGGAGCACCAGCTGTAGGAAATTCCAGCCCAAGGAACTTTAACCTATCATATGTGTGTCTTATAGGAATATTCAAATATTCATTGTGTTGTGGTTTATAATGTAGATTTGTGTCCTTTTATTGCATTACATGAATGTATCATATTTGTCATCTGTTGAATAGCTGGTTTGTTGTGGTTTTGACCAATTGGCACTTGTTTTTTCTTCATTTTTTTGCCTATTACGTATCCTATGAACATTTGTATCTATCTTTGTGCAGACAGATATTTTTATTTCTCTTGTGTAGAAGTGAAGTCATGGGTAAATTTGTTGAACTTTTAAGAAATTGCTCAACTATTTTCCTATATTGCTTGCAAATATTTCTCCCAATGTATAGCTTAACTTTTCATCTTCTTTATGGTATCTTTTGGAGGGCAAAAGTTTTCCATTTTGATGATCAAACTTATCAGGTTTTTCTTTTTTACTTTTTTTTGAGACAAGGTCTTCCTCTGTGTTCCAGGTTGGTCCTGCATTTACTATGTAGCATAGGCTGGCCTCAAATTCACAGCAGTTCCTCCTGCCTCAGCCTCCTGAGTGCTGAGATTACAGGTGTGTATCACCACACCTGGCCAGTTTTTTCTGTCAGTCATGCTTTTGATGTCGTTAGCTCAGATGTGTTTGCTTAACCCAACTTCATGCAGTTTTTCATTTACACTTCCTCCTAAGTTTTATTTTAGCTTCTTCCTTCCTTCCTTTCTCTCTCTCTCTCTCTTTCTTTCTTTCTCTCTTTCTCTCTCTCTCTCTTTCCTTCCTTCCTTCCTTCCTTCCTTCCTTCCTTCCTTCCTTCCTTCCTTCCTCTCTTGAGACAGGTTTTTGCTCTGTAATTCAGGCTGGTCCTGAATGCCCTATGGAGCCCAGACTGACTTCAAACTCATAGAAATCCTGCCTTAAACCTCCCAAGGGCTGAGATTACAGGTGTGAGCCACAACACCCAGTTTATTTGGTACCAAAGAATTGAACCCAGTGCCTTCAAATTAGACTTTTACCTCCCACAAAACGTCATAAATCTATTCTAGTCCTTTATGTAGGAGCTAAAACTAATGAAGCTGGGCTGGAAGAATATCACAACAGTTAGAGCACTTGCCTAGAAAGCATAAGGCCCTGAGTTCTCAATTCCCCAGCACCACATGAACTTAGTCCCAGTAGCTGGGAAGCTGAGGCTGCGGAATTGCCATGTGTTTGAGGCTAGCCTGGGCCACATAGTGAATTCAAGACTAGTCAGGACTACAGAGTGAGACCTTGTCTCAAAAAAAAAGAAAGTTATCCTTCCCGCAACAGGGAGAGTTCCTCCCCTGTGCAGTATCTTTTAGTTTGCCTGCTAAAGATGTCATTTTCCTTATTGTTCTTTTGCTGGGTACAGGAAAGTCCTTGCTCTCCATGTGGTCCACCTGTGGCTCTGACCTCTGTCTGACAGTAGTAACTGGTTGGCTGAAGTAGTCTGTTTTTAGGAAGTGTTATGGGACTATTTCTGAAAAAAATGTCTGGGAAAGTCCTTTACTCCTTTTCCTCCCTAGCTGCTCTCCACTCATGTCTAACTGTTAGCTACGTCACTGCATCTCCAGCCCTTTTAAAACATTTTTCTAAATTTGAAGCTTAGCTTGATGATACACACCCACAATCCCATGCCCCAGGGGTCGTGGCAGGAGGATTGCAGAAGGATCATAGACTGAGCTCTATAGCAAGCCTTTGTCTCAAATTTTTTTTCTTTTAATTTTGAGATAAGAGCTTGCTAAGTTGCACAGTCTGGCCTTAAACTCACGGTACTTCTGCCTTAGTTTCCCAAATAGCTGAAATTACAGGCATGAGCCCACATTTGGCTCTAGAGTTTTTAAAATGAGATATCTGTCATTTTAGGTGTTTTCTTTTTTAATTTTTACTTTTTTATTTTAAGCGTTTTTCAACAGGAGTATTTATCTGAATATCTAGTGTGCCTTCACTATTGTTAAACAGCTTCATGGGAGGCCATGGATTTGGACTGGGCATCTGCACCAGGCCCCTTGGACCACAACAGTTTGTCAACTGAGCTTTGGTAGACTGTAGAAAGCCAGGTAACTAATTACATTGTAGACTAGTTAAGCTGCAACCAGTTGACTAGTTAATTGGCTATGCTGTAGTCAGTGAAGTTGTTGTCAATGCTCACTTCTATTTTCTAAAAATGCTGTCAGATCATCTTGTTCAATGGCATTCTCAAGACCTGCTCCAGTTCTGAGTTGCCAAATTTGGGGATGGTTTTTGTTCTGTTTTGTTTGGCCTCAAACAATCCTTCTGCCTCAGCTTTACAAATGCTGGGATACAGGTGTGTCCCATCACACCCATCTTCTATGCAGGGCTGGGGAATTTCAGGGCCTTGCGCTTGCTAGGCAAGCTCTAACTGCTGTGTTATTTCTCGAGCTCCCTCAGATGACTTTTTTTTGAGACATGGTCTAACTTTGTAGCCCAGACTGGTCCTGAACTCACTCACTGTGTAGCCCAGGCTACCCTTGGACTCACAGCAATCCTCCTGCCTCAGCCTCCCAAGTGTTGGGATTACAGGAGTGTGCCACTACACCCAGATTTGTGTGGTGCTGGGGAATCAAACTCTGGGCTGTGCTCTTACTAGAGAAGCGCTTTAACCACTGTGCCATTCCTCCAGCTCCTCAGATGTTGTCTTAAGTGTCACCTCCCCCTCAAGGAAGCTGATCTAGATCTTCTTAACTAGATCACATTTCCATCTCCCAAGTGTATCTAAGTGTTCCCTAACACTTGTCTCTATTACAGTTTTACGGCTGTTTGTGGTTATATGTCTCTAACCCCTACCTGTAATCTTCACGATAAAAGAGATTGTGCTCCGCACTGCTTCTCTGTGTCTGGTACTAACAAATACTTGTATGTAAAACTCTTAAGATACCTCTACTTAAAAGAGCAATTTTCTATCCAAGCCAAGGGGAAGAAGGACTGAGTTATAAAAGATTAAGCTGCTTTATCAGTGTCTTTCATCGTCAATGGACACGTTTATTTCCTAGAATATCATGACTCTGACTAGCAGGGAGATGATAAAGCTAGGGATTATCACAGTGACTCTTTCCAAAGATTGGAACTCAATACTTGAACATACTGAACCCAGGGTTCAAGTCAGGCCCTATGCTCAGGTTTGTTCCCACACTGTGAATATATCTTTTGATGGGTGACATGCAGCCTGGAAATCTAGATTCTAGGCCAGACCTAGCCATGATCTAGTCAGTCCTAGGATTTCAGGCAAGTGTGCAAAAATATTAAAGTATATATGAAAATTTAAAAAAATTCCTGAACTCAGGCCCCAAGATGCAGGCTGGAATCCCAGCACTCTAGGAGACTGAGCCAGGACGATTGTACATTTGAGCCCAGCCTGAGCAATTTAGCAAGACCCTGCCTCAAAATCAAAAACAAAAAGAGGAATGGGGATGGAGCTCATTGTGAAGGTCCTGGGCTTGATATCCAGGATCACAAGAAACAAAACCGAAGAGGCACAGTTGTGCAAGGTTAGTGCACTGGCTGCTGGTTTGCTCCTGCTGCAGCCACGCCCTCTTGGGCAACAGCAGTTTTTGTGGCTCACATTTTTCCCCTTTCCTTGCCACTAGGGCCAACAATCTGACTGAAATTATTTGCCCATTCATGAAGACTGGGGTTACACTGCAACAACTATGAGTATGCAGCCACTTGTCAGGTGCCTCAAGGCCTAGCCTGTCACTTTCCTGCTCAAAAGGTCACTTCCTCAGAAGTGCTTTCTGGACAGTACTCCCCTCCTCTGCCCACTCATTCTACCGTGTCATCACGTTCCATTCTCTTCCTCGTACCTATCACTGCACAGCATCTTGTTTGTAGTTTCCCGCCTCTCTGTGCTCTTCCTACTGCTGTGTGTGCACCGTGAGAGCTGGTTCTTGACAGTGTAGGGATGCTTCTGGAGGCGGTCCCTTGAGCACCCAAAGAGTGTGGATTCTGCTGCTGTCAGGTGCTTCTGTCACTGTCCCCCCCTCCCCCGAGAATGACTGGGGCTCTGTGGACGCATGTTTTAAAATTTATGTTTACCTAATTTTATTTCGCCCTTCCAGGTACTTATAAATAATCAGACTCACCTGTCACATAAAGCCCCCTCATGCCATGGTTGCAGCAACTTTTGAGTGCCTGGATTGCTGAACTCTTTGGTCCTACAGGGGGCACTCTGGGGTACTACAGGGTGCTCTGGGGTACTCTTTACAGAACAGGATCTTTTGCCTTTGCACCCTTTAATTGGTAAAAGGTAGGATCTTGCTGATTCTTGTGACACCCTCAAGGCCTCCTTCTTACAGTCCTGATTCAAAGTACCTGGCTCCTGATCAATGTTAGTCTGTTTGAACAACCGCATGCTTTTTCACTCCAGACTGCAAACTTTTTACAACTGTTTTCTCTGCCATTGCCTCCTGTCTTTCACCATAAAGTTGGTTGAAAGCCACACACAGTACCCAAGTGGCAGCCTGAATATTGGACTGCCTTGAGATTTCCTTCTCCAGATTTAGTCCACCACCCTTAATCTTAGTTTCAGGCAGTCTCTGGACAAGGGCAAAACACAGACAAACTAGCATGTATGGTTTTTAGACCACTTGCCAATACAATATCAACTTTGCAATGTGGGTATCCACTCCCTTAATGGTAGCAGGCACACTGAAATATGGCATGTGAGCTGTTTTCTATCCCTAATACTAAGTCCCTGTCTTTGTCTTCCTGTTGCAAAGTTCACAGTCTTCTCAGCTGAAATCTAAGGGAATCCCCTATACAAATAAGACAAAAAAGGGTGATTTGCTTAGGTCTGACTTGTTCAGGGCCAAGTTGGTCTCTATGAGGCGACATTTGTTTCTCCTCTTCCCCCTTCGTCTCCTTGGTACATGGTCTGTATAAACTGCTTGAAGATAAAACAAACAAACAAACAAACAAAAACCCAACCCAAACCAAACCAAACCAAACCAAAAAAAGCTCCCAGGGAGAGAAGAACCAGGAAGTTCATGGAACAAGAGTGAGACTGTCACCATTATGCAGCATCACATGAAAATGAATCACACATTCTCACTCACACCAATAAAGTCCTTATTTCCATTTGAAACCTCATTGGTGCAGCCTTTACTGTCTGCCTTTCTACTTAGGCCCCCAAGTAGAAGTGTTTATTAAGCTTCACTCATAGCATTCAATGTTTTCTCCAGACTTTCTCAGATTCTTTCCATGAATTCATTCTAAAGGCTTCTGAACCCCATTATCAGGTGTAGTTTCAGCAATGACCCCAACAATTGGTACCAATTTTCTAGGTGTCTCTCAATTCAGTCATTTGACAACTATTGTATTAGTTTGGGTTCTTACAAAAGGCAGAATTGACAGAAATTATAACAAAAAGATCTATGTGGAAGACTTAGAAGTCTGAGGACAGAGATAATCCAAGATGGCAGCCTGCGCGTGTGAAGGCTGTAGGGTCTGATGGCTGCTCAGCCTTGAGGTATAGTACCTGTCTGGAACTGCAGGACAGCCCACAAGAGTCTGCTGTGGATTTTCATTGCTCAAAGAACAATGGTGAGGACTGGAGACTGAAGACTAGTGATGGGTAGACATGTGTAAGTTGAGACTGGAGCGAATCTGTGATGAAGATCTGCAGTGTGTAGCAAGTTAGTGTCTGTAGACAATTACGATGGCGAGACCTTTCCCAGAGGAAAAAGCTGTAACAATCTTTCTTCTTCCTTCCTTTTATACAGTCTGAGTTCCCAGTTGGGCCTCCCACATCTGGGTGGGTGTTCTTCCCTCATTTGCTGGCCCACAAATCACTCATACTCTAATCCAAGCTGGTTCCTAAACCCTAATCCAGGTGTGGTTCCTAATTGCCTCAAGTTGACATAATCTCTCCAGCGGTCACAACTATGATTAACTATCACACTAGGTATCAGGAAAAATATCATTTTTGTGGATAAGAAAACTGGCCCACAGAGAATAGGAATTAGTTCAAGCATTAGTGAGTGGAAGGAGATGGGGATTCCAACCCAGTCACCCTGGACTTTTCTCTGGTTCTATGTTACATGTCTTAACCAAAGACTTGTGCCTTAACTTAATACAATAGGGAGATATCCCCCTCTAACAAATCCCTCTGTTTGTGTTGCTTCCTCCCTCTTAGACTTCCTACTTTGACTTTCACTTTTTACATCCTTTGGTCTTTCACACTGCCTTCCTTCTCAGAGGTAATACCTGGTGGAATTATTCTCAACAAAAATTCAAGGGATCTGGAATGGACATAAAGGTAGAACATTTGCCTAGCATGTGTGAGGTCCTGTGTTAGATTCCCCAGCACCAAACAACAACAAAGAACCATAGAGTTTATCTTTCTAAAACAAATGAGAAACATTCTAGTTATGTTGGTCAAAATTAATTCTACTCAAAAGCCCCAACCCCATGACAAACCTAACTAAAGTAGGCAGTACAGGGTGATCAGATGACAACCAACATGAGAGTAAAATAGAAATTTTTCAGGGAGGACAAGAAAATGTGCTGTTTGGGGTAGGTCTTTATATGTAACTAACTCAAGAGCAGGAAGTTCTGAATTGGCAGGTCAACAACAAAAAGCGACAACACCTATACCAAAGGTAAAAACAGAACTACTCTCCAAGTGTCCCCATGACTGTGTACCTTTCAATCAATCCAGATGCCTCATGTAAAGAATACCCAGAAAACAAGGGTGACTAGTTACAGATTCTCTGAAGTCTTGCCAGCAAATGGCCCAGATATGTTGGTGTCCTGCCAATTAAAGTTCTGGTCCTGAATGGCTTCTGACTCTAGACTGTTTTCTTTAATGATGCCATTTGTGTCCCAGCAGAATTGTTGTATGTATTTGAATTCACTAGAATTCCTTTGAGGACATGCCCTCCTGCTTTGAGACCCTATTGTCTTAGTCTGTTTTCTGTTGTGAGAACAAAATACCCGATGCTAAGATACTTTGTAAAGGAAGGGAAATACTTTACAAAGGAAAGAGGTTTACTTGTATCTTTCTTTTAAAAGAGGTTTTTGAAGAAGGAAAATCCAAAATCCAGTGGCCCCATCTGTTCAGGCTGTGGTGAGAGCTGCATCACAGTGTGACGCAGAAGTGGAGAAGGGAAATAGCTATGTACAGAAGAAGTTGCATGGCTTCTTTCATGCCTGTCTTTAGTGGGTATCCGTGGGTCTTGAGCTTGACAGTTATTTTACTCCCTTTCTGTTTTAATGAAAAAATATTGGACAGTGGGTGCACTAGGCAGATTTTTGTCACTATAATTGTGCCCAACACCAGCTACTTATGAAGAGAAGAGGTTACTTAGCTCACAGTTTTATAGGTTCAGAGTCAAATGTGGCCCCATGGCAGACAACAGAGCACATGTGTTGTTTTAATTTTCATTTCTCTGATGGCTAAAGATGTTGAACAGTTTTCATGAATTTATTGGCCATTCAGACTTCTGAGAACTGTTTATTCATTTCAGATTCCCATTTTCATTTGGGTCCATTATTTTGAAGGGTCTAATTTTTTTTAGTTCTTTGTATACTCTTGATAATAGTCCTCTGTCTGAGGAGTAGCTGGAAAATATTTTTTCCTATTTTGTGGGTGCTCTCTTCATTCTGTTGATTGTTTCCTTTGCTGTGCAGAAGTTTTTAATTTTCATGTAGTCCCATTTGTTGATTCTTGGTGTTATCTCTTGTGCTTTGCATATTTTATTGAGAAAATCCTTGCCTATGCCTAAGTCTTCAGGGGTCTTGCCTACTTTTTCTTCCAACAAGTTCAATGTTTCCATTTTAATGTGTAATTCTTTGATCCATTTTGATTTGATTTTTGGTGCATGGTGATAGTTGGGGGTCTAATTTCATTCTTCTGCATGTGGTTAGCCAGTTTTCCCAGCAACATTTGTTAAAGGAGCTATCTTCACTCCAGTGTATATTTTTGTCCCCTTTGTTGAAGATCAGATAGCTGAAGGTACTAGGGAGATGTTTGAGCATCCTGAATTCTAGTCCATTAATCCACCTCTGTTTTGTGTGTGTGTGTGTGTGTGTGTGTGTGTGTGTTTATGTGCCAATACCATGTCATTTTTATCGCTGTTGCTGTGCAATATATTTTGATATCTGGTATCATGATGCCTCCTGCTTTTGTTTTGTTGCTTAGGATTATTTTGGCTATTCTGGGCCTCTTGTGGTTCCATATAAATTTTCAGATCTCTTTTTCTAGTGCTGTAAAAGATGCTGTTGGTATCTTGATTGGAATTGCATTGAATCTGTATATCAGGTTAGGTAGTCAATATATATTTTTTAAAAGCTCTGTACCAGGTACCATTCCAGACTCTGGGAATATAGCTGTGAACAAGATAAAGTTCCTGTTTTCAAGAGCTTACATTTTTGTGAGTGTAAGATAAGAAAGTAAGTACTAGGGAGTAAGAAGAGCTATGGCTTTGATAAACAAGGTTGATGAAACAGGAATAGGAAGGGGTGGAGAGAAGCATCATTGACCACATTTTCTCCTCAACCAGTGTTTGAGATCTGCTCTGCCTGGTAGTAGTAATTTTGAGCCAGGATAATCAAAAATTTATAGGTGCACAATTAAATTCCTTTGGGTTGGGAAGGGTGGAGGACAGGAGCAAATGTTGGGGAAGGTGGAGTGGGCGGTGGAGTTCTCACCCCAGCTGCTGCCCCAGATTGGCACAAAGGAAAGTGTGGGTGTAACTTGCTAATGAGTATGAAGCTTGGAGACTTTTACACACAGCTTGCTCGGGTGCATCTGAGTCATCCATTTTCGTCACCTTTCCTGCTATAGTACACAGATACCTTCTAAAACTGCATGGCCAGCACCTCCGTGCATCCCTGGAGAAGCCAGTGAAGGTTCTTTATGTGAAAAGGGAATGATGTTTTGATTGTCATTCCTGTAGCAACTACAATTCTGGTTCCTCTTGGATCCAAGCGAGGAACAGAGGGAAATGACTTGGTTTGGCTCTGTTCTTTATTTATGCACAGTCTCACTTTTGGAAATTTGCAATGGTCTTGCTTTTAAAAATATCTTGTCTGATGTCTTCACAAATGATTCAGCTAACATTTTGCCAGTTGATATGCTTCTCACATTCAAATCAGTAACCCACCTGGTGACTGCTTTCTAATCTAGAAAGCACTTTGCATTTTAATTCTACTTTGCTGCTATTGGTTCCAGTTCCCTTGTTGGTTAAACACCATCCAGGATTGTGAAAAACATTGGATCTTTGAGATTCAGAGACATAGGTATTTAACCTCTGGGCCTCAAGTTTCCTCCTTTCTAAATTGGAGGCAGAAGTACCCCTTTGAATTTCAATTCTACCATATGAAAATCCACCTAGCTTTCTTCATGGCAATGATACCAGAGGTTCACATTCTATTCCACAAAAAGATTGAGCATCATTTTATTTTACCTATGAAGCAAGTGAAATAGAATTAGTTTTTTCAGTGATTCCAAGATAATAAGATATTCCTTAAGAAACTAAAAATGCAATATAATCACCAGGTGACCCAGAAATATAGCCAAAAGAATTGAAAACAAGGATTAACACAGACATTAAACACCAATATTCACAGCAGCATTATTCACAATAACCAGAAGGTGACTATAATCTACATGTTCATCACTAGATGAATTTATAAAAATGTCTGGTTTATATGTATAATGGACTATTATTATTTAGCTATAAAAATTAATGAAGTTCTGGCACATGCTATAAGTTGAAACTTGGAAGCAGTCTGCTAAGTGAAATAAGACCCAAAATAAAAATATTAAACGCTCCCATGTCTTTACTTTCTTGGTGCCGTAGGTTGGACAGCTTTCCTTCACCAGTCCCGTTCACTGTCCCCTTTCTGCCTTGGAGCTATCTGACTATGGGCTGAATTTTCTAAAAACTCTACATCAGGAGCTGGGGGCATAACTCAGCAGTTACAGTGCTCACCTATCAAGCTCAAGGCCCTGGGTTCAATTCTCAGACACAACATAAGATGGGCATGGCAGCACACCCCTATAATTTCAGAATTCGGGAGGCTGAGGCAAAAAGATTCAGGGCCAATGTCTTATTTACTATCTTGTTGCTGTGACAGAATACCCAACATCCACAATTTAAAGGAGGAATGATTTATTTAGCTTAGAGTTTCAGAATGTCTCACACTGCCGATTCACGGGCAGCAAGCAACAGTAGAAGCACAGGGCAGAGGCTGGACAGCTGCTCACAGCATTGCAGACAGAAGCCAAGTGAGACAGGACCAAGTCCTTGCCTGAACTCAGGCAAGGCCAGAGCTTTCCCAGGAAAAAGCTGTAACACGTCCCTTCTTTCTTCTTTTATTTAGTTCAAGCTGTCAGTAGGCTCCCACACACCCAGGATGGGTACCCTTCCCACACTTTCTGGTCCACAAGTCAATAACACAAACCTGAAAGCTCTGCCCTGGGTTCTTCCAGATCATGTCCCAAGCATCGGCCCTTTCCATCCAGACCTGATATCTTTGCAGCACACTGCTCCACAGTTATCCCACTACATCCAAATACATGAGGATAATCTACATCCAAACCATAGCAGCCAGCCGGGGCTACATAGTTCAGGACCACTACAGAGCAAGGCCCTGTGTCAAAAAAAATTTTTTAATCAAAAATTGTAAGTAAAAACAGACAGGCAGGTATTTTATCACAGTGACAGAAAAATAACGAATATATTCATGTTTTCATTCTTTCAAGGCTCAGTCTTCACTCTTGGATCCCTTTGCTCAAGTTTGAGCAGTAATTTACTGTACCTCCTTTATTCTGAATATATTCTATATTTATTCATGTTTCATTCTTGCTGGCAACATAAGCTCCTGGTAGACAGAACTGTGCTATTACTTTGCTAATAAGACTTTCTGGGTTTCTTCTGTGAGCTTTTGTTTTTTTCAGTAAAAAGTTACTTAGTCTCTATGTATTTGTATAGTTTCTGTAGTTTCTTTTGCTCTTGATTTCCAGTTTTATTCTGTTATAATCTTAAAGTAAGCAAGGGATTATTTAGACTTCTTTGAACTTATTTTACATGCCTTATAGCTTATTAATAGGATCTATTTTGGAAAATGTCCCATGTACTACTGAGAAAAAAGTGTATTGTGTTGATGTTGAATGGGACACTCTGCATATCTTGTTAAATCCAATTTCTCCATCGCATGGTTTAACTGTAATATTTGTTGATTTTCTGTCTAATTGACCTATCTATCTGTGATAGAGGAGTATTGAAGTCTCCTACTATAATTACATGGGGGCCAATTTAGCTTTTCAAGTCCAGTAATTTATGTTTTATAAAATTGGATGCCCCAGTGTTGGGAGCATATATATATAGATAATTATGCCTTCTTCTGGTTGAATTGTTTCTTTAACCAGTGTATAGTGTCCATCTTTGTCTCTTCTAATCTGTTTTGGTTTGAAATCTGCTATGTTTGAGAAAAGTGTAACTACCCTTGCTTGTTTCCTGGGCTCAGTTGCAAGGAGTATTGATTTCCACCCTTTTATTTTCATTCTATGTGTTTCTTTATGAGTAAAGTGTGCCTCCTACAGGCAGCAAATTGTGGTGTTTTGTTTTCTGATTCAATCAGCCAATCTGTGTCTTTTGATTCATGAGTTAAGATCATGAACATTGAATGTCATTATGTGGTATATTTGCTACATACTGTCATCATTATGATGCTTCAGTGGTGATTGTTTGATCTACACTCCTATCAACTCATTCTCCTCTTTCTGTGCCCCCACCCCATGGTCTTTGGTGCTCTTTGTCTATTTCTACCTAAGATTCCTTAAAATATTTTCTGCAATGCTGAGGCAATGGTCATGAATTTCTTTAGCTTTTATTTGTTATAAAAAAAATTAACTTCTCCCTCTACATTGAAGGAGTTTTGGTGAATATAGTAGGTTGGGTTGTCATTTATTTGCTCTTAGCACCTGAAAGATGTCATTGCATGACCTCTTGGACTTTAGGATCTATGTTGAGAAGTCTGCAGTTATCCTGATGTGTTTGTCTTTTTAAGTCACTTTCTTTTTCTCTTATTACCACTTTTAATATTCTCTCTTTGTGTTGAGTTGCTAGGATTTTAATTATGTTGTGTTGCTAAGAGGATCTCTCCTCGTCAAGATTACTTGGCATACTATATGCCTGCAGTAGTAGCTCAATGTTCATTTCTTTTTCTAGATTTGGGAGGTTTTCTTCCATAATTTCATTGAACATGTTCTTCAAACATTTTTTTGTCCTTCATTATCTCCTGCAATCTCATAATTCTGAGGCAGTTTCTCTTTGAGTCATCCATCAGCTGTTGCAACCATTCTTTTCCTTGTCTTTTTGTTTTTCAGTCCTCACTGACTGTATGATCCAGATTATCCACATTGTCTTCAAGACCTGATTATCAGACTTTGGGCAAGATGGCAGCCAAGTAATATGTACTGTCTCCTCATGGACTCACTTAAAAAGTTGAGATTATAGTTTAAAAATGCCTGTTCCACATAGCTAGGAGAGGGAGGAGCATCCCAACAATTGAAAGAAGGCCACAAGAAAGTCAGAAATCTCAAAGACACATCAGAAGCAGGGGAAAACAGTAATCCAGGAAGCCAACCCAGGCCAGATGTGAACGGCTGTGAGCTGCCTGTGTCCCTGATGGAGGAACACCTGGAGCGCAGAACCTCATCCAAGGTAAGCCTGTATCCAGGAATCAACAGAAAGGAGCTTATGTGAAATGCAAACTGCAAAAGCATTGCACGCTTCCCCTAGAAAAGGCTTTCTGGAGCCCAAACCAGCTTGGGAGAAACAGCCTTTGGCAGCCATAACAAGCAGTGAGGTTGGCTGGAGCCATTTTTTTTTTAAAGATCCCAAGCCTGAATTGATAGAGTAAAATAAGGCTCAGATGGATACATCAAGGTTTTTGGGGATGCTCTTAAATAGTGTCTGTGGAGGGTTCAGGATGGACACAAGCATACTTGGCTCACATCTAGGACACTTGAGCTTGGCACACTAAGCTCCCAGGACTTCCTGGTTGCTCTGCACATGAGGCTCACCCAGGCAAAACTGTCCTGTCTGTGATAATTGGGCAAGTGAGCTCTTCTGTGGTTTTGGGACCCTCTCCCTTTTTCTACTCTATATATACTCATGCCACCCCTAATAAAATCAGACTGCATTCTCTGAAGTAAGTTTCCGGAGGTCACTTCTACTTCTCAATTGCCACATCCTACTCATCTCTTCAGTGGGTTCCACTGGTTGGACCCACATCCTGGCCCCTGAACAGGGATGTGAGGCAAGCAGTTAAGTGCAGGTGTAAACTCTAGGACCAGGAGAAATATGAGTAACTTACCATCCTCCTTGAAGGACTCCCAACTGCAGTTACTGAGCTCTCTCTTAGGGATCAGAGGGCTAGAAATACAAAAGTGGGAAGCCCTGAATGTCTTGTGTAGCAGCACAATTGATAATAGCCAAATCTCAGAAGAAGCCAATATGCCTGTCTCAGTTACTTTTTCATTGCTGTGACTCAATAACTGACATCCACTAATTTAGGGGAGGAAAGGTCTATTTTAGCTCAGTTTCAGAAGGTCACAGTCCATTCAGGGGTGGCTGGCAGAAATCGAAGTACATGGCAGAGGCAGAGGTGGAGGCAGCTTCTCACTATATCACAAACATGAAGGCAAGTTGAGACTAGTTGAGACCAGTCCTAGTCCCAGTCCAAGTCCTCAAGGAAGTCAGGATGCAGCTTATACATCCTTCCAGTGATCAGTCCCTCCTGCATCCAGGTGTGGAAGGTGTGGTCACTACACGCCATTATTCCTGACTTACGCACCATTAATCCTAACTTACATGCGTGTAATCCACCCCTCCGGACTAGGCACCAATCTACCAACAGCACATGGTTCCATAGACAATCTATAGCATTCAAATACATGAGACTTTTGGGGGACAAATGGTAGTAGCAAATGCAACTCAATGACAGAACATGTGCCTAGTAACTGTGAGACCCTGGGTTCAATCCCCAGCACCCTCACTTTCCCCAGTAAAAAAGAAAAAATTTGTCTTTGGCTCATGGTTTTGTCCATGATGGAGGTGGGCCATTGACTTCAGGTCTCTGGTGGGCGTGGCTAGTGGCAATGGCAAGCAGTACATGGCAGAGCAAAACTGTTCACCTAATGCCTAGAAAAAAGGAGAGGAAGTGTCCACAGTAACTCCTTAGATGTCATGCCCCAGTGACTTAAGAAACTCCTACTAGGCCCCACCTCTTAAAGGTCTACCATCTCTCAGTAGTGCCACCCTTTGACTGAGTCTTTAACATATAGAACATTCAACCTCCAAACCATACAGCATTATGTATATTTTATGGGTTAATCAAAAATAAATAAAATATAGCCAAATAAGTAAAGTTTAACAGCTTCCATTGGGACTTAATTCATATATAATACTATTCACCTATTTAAAGTTTGCAATTCAGTGTTTTAATATATTCACAAGGTGGGCCAAGTGGTGCAGACCTGTAATTCTAGCACTCTGGGAGGCTGAGACAGGAGGATGGCAAGTTGGAGCCTAGCCTGGGAAAATTTAGGAACTTAAAGAGACCCTGTCTCAAATAAAAAAATACAAATGGGCTGGGATGTAAACCAGCATGCATGAAGTACCTGGAGCCCTTGGCTTGGTTTCCAGTACAGAGAGAGAGAGAGAGAGAGAGAGAGAGAGAGAGAGAGAGAGAGAGAGAGAAACAGAGAGAGAATAATTTTCCTAAAATTTCTTTCTTTCATTTGAGACAGGGTCTCATTCTGTAATTCAGACTGGTCCTGAACTCACTATATCCTCTAGCCTTTAAAATTTATTTAACTGTTACACTGAAAAATGGTTAACATGGTAAATTTGATATGTATTTTACCACCAGAATAATAAAAAAGAAAAAAGTCAGTTGGCCATAAATGTATGAGCTTATTTGGAAACCCTTATTTTTTTCATGAGCCCATATGTCTGTCCTTGTGCTAGTGCCACATTGTCTTCACAGTGATAATTTTATAGTAAGTTTAAAAAAAAATCAGAAAGTGTGAGTCCTCCAACATTGCTGTTCTTTTTTCAATGTTTGGAAATTCCAATTTCCTTGAATTTCCACATGAATATCGCAATTGGTTTGTCAAATTGTGCAAAAAACACTGTAGGGATTTTGGTAGGGAGGGATTACATTGACTCTGTAGTTCAATATGAGAATTATCTTTTGGCGATATTGTGATCCTTGATAAATGAGATCGCTTCCCATTACTTAGGGCTTCATTTTTAAAAATATTTTATAATTTTCATTATTCCTAGTCTTGAACTTCCTTAAGTTTATTCCTAAGATTTTATTTTTATGTTACTGCAAATGGAACTTTTAAAAATAATTATTTTGGATTGTTACTCGAATATATTGATAGAAGTATATTATTTTTCTATATTGATCTATATCCTGTAACTTCATGAAGATATATATTAGTTCTACTTGTTTTCCTAGGTTTTATAAAACTATGCAAAATAATGTTATCTTTAAGCAGAGGTAGTTTTGCTTCTTCTATGTATTTGTATTACCTTATTGCCTTGGCTAAAATCTCCAGTACAATATTGAATAGAAGTGGCAAAAACAGTCTTTTATCATTAGGTATAATATTACTTGTGACTTTTTGTTAATGTATTTTGTCAGGTTGAAAAAAATTCCCTTCCACTTCCAGTTTACTGATTTTTTTTTTTATCATGGAAAACAATTGGATTTTAGCAAATGCTTTCAGAATCTACTTGAGATGATTATGTGGATCTTCCTTTGATCTACAAATATAGTATATTACATTAATTGAATCTAGGCTGTAGCTGTAAAATGTTTAAATCATAAAGAACTCCTTGATTTTTTTGATGAAGCTTCACAAATTCTGTCACCTAGAGAAAAGAAATTCTAAGAATCAGGAGCATTGTACCCTGGCTACTTGATATGCCCAAGTAGAGAGAGATTTATATGTTGATAATAATATGCATGTATATTTTGGGGTACAGATTGAAGCCTGGTCTAGAGGCACATATCAGTGGATAAAGTGCTTGCTTAGCATGCACAGATCCTTGGGTTGAATTGCCTAGCACCACATAAAGCTTAGCTGGATATGGTGATGCACAGCTGTAATCCCAGTCTTCAAGAGGCTAAGATAGGAGAATTGCTATGAGTCTGAGGCCAGGGTGGTCTACGAAGTAAGCTCAGGACCAGCCTAGACTGCAGAGTGAAACTCTGTTCCAAAGAAAGAAAGGAAGGAAGGAAGGAAGGGTGAGCTCCAATCAGATTCATCAGAAGTCTACAGATTTTTAAAAGGAATTATACTGAGGAAAGTACTTCATACTTGAATATTATGGCTTGGATCCGAAATGTCCCCCCAAATCTCATGTATTTGGATGTAGTGGGATACCTATGGAATTGTGTGTTACTGGAAGGTGGAGCCTGGCTGGAAGGGACAGGTGATTGGGGTTTGACCTGGAAGGGTTGTGTTAACTAGTTGAGACTGGGAGGCACCTGAAGCAAAGCTTTTAGTGTAATTGATTTATGAGCCAGGAAGTAAGGGAAGGGCATCCATCTTGGGTGTGGGGGGCCCAAGTGGCATTTTGAACTACAAAAAGAAAATGAAAAGAAACATTGTCACAACTTCTTCCTGGAACAGGTGTGACCTTAGCCTTAAGTCTCCAGACATTAACTCACTCCCCTTCACTTGTCTGTCATGCTGTTAAGAGCTTTTCTCTGACTGTACCTCTGCCGTGTGCTTCCATTATTGTTGGTTATTCATGAATGAATGGTGTGAGACCTTCTGAAACTGTGAGCTAAAATGAAAATTTCCTTCTTTAAACCGTGGATGTCAAGTGTTCTGCTCTAGCAGCATTAGTCTAAAAGACAGACACAGTTTAAACTCCATAGTAGCATCTGAATCTCCAACTTTGCATGGATACAAAGAAGTAAAAGAAGAAGGAGGAGAAGGAAAGAAGAGGAGGAGGAAGAGGATACAAAGGGGGTGAGACAGGACAACTACTCAATGGCAAACACAGGTCATTTACTTTAGAAACTAAAGAACATTTTAGAGGTAGTCTATTATGTATCTTTTCCTTTCTTTTTTGAGACAGGGACTCTCTCTGTAACCCAGGCTGATCCCGTGAATAGTGCCTCACTCTGTAGATCAGGCTGATCCTGTATGCACTAGTGTAGCCCAGGACTATACTAGCCCCTGGGCTCAGGAAAATCTGCCTGCCTCAGCCTCCTGAGTGCTGAGATTACAGGCTTATGCCACCATGCCCAGCTTTTATGTGGTGGTGAGGAACTGCACTCGGTGCTTAGCATTTGCTAGGCAAGCACTTTAACCACTGAGTTATTCCTCCAGCCCCTTAGAGTCAGTCTAAAAGCCCCTGAAAACAACAGTCCAGCAAACTACTCCCAAAGAACAGATCTGGATCCCAGCCAAGGCCTATTTCCTTATCCTGGAGTAAGGGATCTTAACAACGTGTGCCATGACTAATTTCAGAGTGTTTATGGAAAAATGCTTTAAACTTCCCATTCTATATTAATAAAGTTCTTTTTATTTCAGTATTCGGGATTGAGCCCAGGCCCTCACACTGAGCTACATCCCCTGCCTTTTTATTGTGTATTTGAGTCAAAGTTTTCCTAGGTTGGTATGTTGCCCAGGTTGGAACTGCACATGTGATCCTCCTACCTCAGCCTCTCAGAGTGCTGAGCTTATAGAACTGCACCTGCAGGCCTGACATATTAATAACATTCTGTGTCATATTTCCACACATACATTCAGCATGCATTGAACAAATTCCAGCCTCCTTTTTATCCACTCCTCTTCCAAATATATATTAATTACTATTCTGTACTCAAGTAAGTCTTTTTAATTTTTTAACTTCCACACATGAGAAAGAACATATGGCACATGTCTTTCTGTGCCTGGCTTGTTTCACTTGATGTAATGTCTTCTAGATCCATCCAATTTGGTACAATAACAGTATTTCAACCTTTGTTGTTTGGGTGATATTCCATTGTGTATGCCACATTTTTCTTATACTTGTATTTCCTTTTCAAATGTAATCATTGTGGCTTTCCTCAACTACCCTTAATATTGTACACACATGGGTATGTCCTCTTTTAGTTCAGAAATCTCTGCATCTGAGGAATCACATGTAAGTGGCACCTGCGGTAAGCTGTGGTGGCATTGACATGTGAACTCCGAAGGGCTTGGGTGGCCCTACCCCTACAGCATTGCTGCTGATTGCAATCTCAATCTTGTCTCCTTTGGGCTGGTCCTGCCCACAGTATGAAGCTTTCCTCTGCAGATGATCCATGCTCCTGCCTTCTCCAAATTTTCAGGGTCTCTACTATATCTCAGGCTCATCCTCAACTTCATGTACTTTCCTCCCAGGGGCACACTGCCTGGCCTCCATGGTCTTCCTCTGAACTCTGGGTGGAACCCACAGCTATTATACTCCACAAATCTGTAAAGCCAGGACTATGTGGATGTTGCCAAGGTCTGCCACTAGCTTGAATAGTTGTCCAGCTCCCTTAGACAATCACTGCTGAGACCTCTAAGTTCTTAGGTGGATTAACTCCAACAAAATTTTTTCTCTTTGGCCCTGACTTACAGTTCTTAGAACAACACCTTTTGTCTTTGCACCTTTGAGTTGATAAATTGTACGGTCTTGTTGACTTTTGAGATGCTCTCAAGACATTGTTCCTATTATCCCAATTGTAAGTACTTGGCTTTTTGTATGCTAATCTCTTTAACTTCTCCATGCTCATCTGCCACACCACAGCAGACTCTTTCAGTTTGGCAAAACTATAAGCATTTTATTTCATTCTTCTCTGCCATTGTTTCCTGACTTTTGCCATACAGTTTGTTAAAAGTCTCCATCCAGGCAAGAGCAAAATGCTGATAAACTTTCTGCCCGAACACAGCATGCATTGTTTTTGGACTGCTTGCCAATACAGTTCTGCTTCCCATTTGAAACTTTTTAAGCCAGGCCTTTCCAATCCACACTTTTATCAGCATTCTGGTCAGCTGGGCTCTGACCAGAATCTTCCATCAAGCTCAGCTCAGAGCACTCTAAGGCCTTTCAAGTCTGCATCCTCAAACCTGTCCAAACTTCTCCCACAAACCAGTTCCAAAGGCTTCCATACCACATTTTTAGGTAAAGTTACAGCAACACCTTCCACTTCTCTGGTGAAAATTTCTGCATTGGTTAGGGTTCTAGGAAAGGCAGAATTAACAGAAATTATAAAGAAATGGGATTTATCTGGAGGGCTTACAAGTCTGTGGAGAGAGATAGCCCAAAATAGCAGCCTACATGTGCAAGAGCTGGAGGGTCTGGTGAACACTCAGATGTGAAATAGAAGTACACCTGTCTGAGACCATAGGATGACCAGTGCAAGTCCGCTGCAGATCACTTTGTTCGAAAAGAAATGGCAAAGACCAAAGACTGGAATGAATCTGCAGTGGAGATCGGCAGTGTGTAGATAGGAGCAAGTTAATGTCTGTAGATAATTGTGAAAGCCAGAGCTTCCCCAGGAAAAGCTCTAACAATCTTTCTTCTTCCTTTCTTTTTATTTAAAGCTACCAGCTGAGCCATTCACATCCAGAGTGGATGTTCTTCCCTCATTTGCTGGCCCATAAATCATTCACAAACACTTATAAACTCTAACCCGGAGTTTCCTAATGTCTTCAAGTTGACATAATCCCTTCAGTGGTCACAAAAGCCTAAGGTAGATGCCAGTGCAATGTGTGCATTTTCAGTGGGTCTTGATTTGAGCTAACTAAATATATATATATATATATATATATATATATATATATATATATATATATATATGGTACCAAGGTGCGATAATCATATTACACATGTGTAGTAATCCATCTTGACATGACTACAGCCATTTTGGTCATAACTGGCATTTTTTTCCCACCAGGTGACCCTCCTGGCACACATTCCAAACCTTACAGGATAAATCAAGTCATTAAGATAGCCAAACCTGTTGTGTCAGCCACTGATGCCTGAAAGAGTGTGTGTGTTTGGGATTGAACCCAGGTCTTTACACACACTAAGCCCTACTCTACCACTGTGCTACATTACAGGCTCCAGATTTTTTTTTTCTTCACTGACATTTGACATGCTGATAGTTTTTGAGAAAGCCCAGATACATTCCACTTGGCCACTGCCCAGTTTTTTCTAGCTCAGCATACAAACCTCTTCTACCATGGGGTGTACAAATTGTCCTGCTTTTTTGCTTCTCTATCTTCTGTCCATAAATCCCTAATAAATGTATTTTGTGTGATACTGGAGTTGTCTGTCTCTTTCTTTGATCTCGTGGAATGTTCCACCTTCTTATAAAACAGGCTTTTCCAAGACATGGTAAAATTTTTTAAATTTTCATCCTTTAAAGGCACAGCCTAACATATTTATGGATAAAACAATGCCGAGGACTTGATTTTAAAATAACCTAGTGAAGGGAGTGGAAGGTGGTAGATAAAGATGAAATGAGATGCACACTATAGCTGTTTCATAGGTATGGGAAAGTTCATTGATCCATTGTTCCCTTTATTCTGCTTTTATGTATCTGTGAAATTTTTCATGGAAGGAGGGAGAGAAAATGTTGGGAAGAAGGGAAGACCCCTGAACACTTCCTCTGATGCAGAGGAGCGCTCCAGTGTCTCTCAGACCACTACTGCCCAGCTTTGCCCTGGAGTGCTGCAATCTTTTTCCTCTCAGCTCCCAAGAGGTCCTGCACAAGTGATCTGGCCACTTTCCTTTTTCAAACTGCTAAAATATCAGAACAGTTCCTGTTTAGATACACCAAACTTTTCCCCCCCACCCTTTCAGATGAAGGTCAGGTTTAAGAATAACAGAGCCTAGACACATTCACCCACCACCTCAGACTCTTCCTTCTTCTGAGATGTGAAAAGAGATCTGGTGGGCTGGGTGAGGTTACTAGTTTCAGGTCATTTCTGTGACCGAGCCCGCTCAGTCAGTCAACGAGAATGCGAGAGGGGGAGTGCGGATTGAAGAATACCGGAATCTTGCAAGCGACACTGCAAAAGCCGCTTTATTATCCATATCCTTTCTTTTATACCCTCCTTGCCTTCCCACTAGTTAACAGTCACGTGTTTCCACACCTGATCCAAATTTCAAATGGAAAATAAGGAAAACAACGTGTGACTTAAATTTAGTAAACAAGCAACACCTGGAATTTCACACGGTTCAAACGGTAAAAAAGCAAAACAACACGCGATTTAAAGGGACTTGGCCAAGGTCAGCAATGCTGAGGCTCTCGGGCCCTGAGGGCCCCAACATTTCTGGTCCTTTCCATTCTATACTCCCTCAACAAAATAGACAAGGAAACTTGAGCCAGGAAACAGTGAGGTGCCAGTGACAGGTACTGATAGGAATTATTCTTTATCAGGAGTGCCCTAGATTGCGACTTCTCCCTCATCTAACAGGCTTTTATTGCCCCCTAGTGGTCATTTGCATAGCAGCTTCTGAAATAAAACTATCCGTCCTAACATTATGGGTGTAAAATTGGTCGCCTCCAAATCTTGACTGAGAGCACTCTATTGAAAAGCAGATGTTTGGTTCCATAATGACAAAAATTCCTCCTAAAGCATCGGACTATACAAGTTTGTTCTATCAATTTCTTCCCACACACATCTCAACCCAGTACTGGGGATTGAACCCAGGGACTTTGCAATCAGCTACATCCCTAGTCCTTTTAACTTTATTTTGAGATAGCATCTCATCAGGTCACCAAATTGCCAAGGTTGGACTTCAGCTTGAGATCCTTGTGCCTCAGCCTCCCAGAGTTCTGGAAATATCAGCTTGCACCACCACACCCGCTGTTTCTTTTCTTTAATAAAAGAAAAAGGTTTACTGGTTTAAATGTTTCAAAATAAAAAGTTAGAGGCTGGAGGTGTAGTTCTGTGGTAGAGTGCTTTCCTAGCATGAGTGAGGCCTTGGGTTCTATCCCCAGTACCACAGCAAGACACTGGGGAAAGGAAGATTCTCGGGAGAGGAGGATCCTGGGGAGATGGTGGAACAGAAATCACAAAGAAGCTTTCTCCCTACCTAGACAACAAATTGCACTGACAGAGTTCAGGGCAACTCTTTTGGAACTCTAGCACAAGCTTGTTGAACCTGTGGCCCACAAGTGCCATGTAAGCCAGGATAGTTTTGAATGTGGCCCAACAGAAATTCATAATCTTTCCTCAAATATAAGATTTTTTTGTTAAAACATTGTAATTCAACTGTGTGATTCTTGAGCAGGAAATTTGCATAGTTGTCTAAACTGCTGCCTACAGACCACATATGATCCAGGATAGACTGTAGTTTAGCCCCACAACATCTTAAACTTTTAACACTATCATGTAAATTTTTAGGGATTTTTTAAATGATACGATTGTGCAGTGCTCAATCAAGGTCTGCAGAATTGGCAACAGAACACTGTGTAGAGGAGGGCACACTGCATGCTAACGCTGCCTCCTGCACCCACCACACACAGCCAATCAGATTGTAACCCTGTGTGTATCAGATCTTACATGTGCTTATATGATTTGATGAGTAAAATGGGTGATTACTGATAGCAGTATTTTGAACTACCAACCCATGTGTGTGCCTATGAAGGCAGGTGTTTATTGTTATTAAGCAGACATATAAATTTTCTTAACTATTAACCTTGGGCTTTTTATGTTATCTTATAAAAATAATTTAGTAAGTTAAAACAGTTTTAGCAACTGTGATATAGATGTTATATTATATATTTTATATGTGGTCCAAGACAATTCCCCTTTACTGAGTACAAGCCAGGTAAACCGACAAGTTGGACACCCATGCTCTAGAGCTCTTGAAGGCTTCTAACTCCCAGTAGAACATTTAGATGGTAAAATTCTTGTTAGAACAAGGGTATGGGGGCTCCTGTCCAGGTCCTTGATGTCACAAGTGAAGGTCAGGATGGAACCCACAAATGGAGTTGTGGCTTTTTTCCAGGTTCTTGGTGACCTGAATAAAGAATTAGACAGGTCATGTGTTCTGAGTCATTGTTCTTTCTGGGTTCTTGGTGTCCAAAGCATGGAATCAATGGTGTCACATGGATCTGGTTTATTATGCTCTTTCTTGAGTCTTTGGTGACACAAGCAAGAAATTGTTTGGGTCATGTAGAATGGGTTGGTTACATTCCCAGGTCCTTGGTGACCAAGCTCTGGGATCTTCCTCCCAAAACCTGCAAAAAGCTGTAATTCATCTTATCTCCAATAACAGGCTGGGAAAACAAAATGCCGCCCTACACATACGAAAGAACTGCAGACTCTCCACAAACCCTATGAAAGCCCAAACCCTATGAAACAACTGTAGACTCTGCACATGGAGCCCAGAATTTGGAGAATTAACTCCCGTGGGCCTGCCAGCATAAATAAACCTGAGTTCGCCGCATATCTCTGAGTGGCTTTGTCATTTCCTGGTTTTCTCCAACAATCATTCCACTTTGTATGTGTTCCCGGCATGACTGGGGGAAATCTTGTCTGTCCAGCTCATGCTGCTTCAGCCACCCATGGAAGACCAACCCAGAAGGAACCCTGAACCTGGGCCAGGAGGCAAACCCAGCCTGAGAGCTGGAGCATTCTGGATGTGAGCCTCAGCTCTCAACACAATCTCACATCTTTGGGAAAATGACTTTTGTTGAAGGCCTATTTTCCTCATCTCCTGAGAGAGAATACCAGCAGGCGTCTCACATAGCTGGAGAGTTTAAATAAAGAAGAAATACAAGCATGGGGAATGGCTAAGGTCTGTTCACACCTCTGCTTAAATGTACACACTCACACACACACACACACACACACACACTCAAAGGCACACAAATGCACATGGGTGTTAAGGGTGTGTTAAGACTAATTTGACATATCAGTTTCTTTCAAAGTTCAACTGTCAATCACGGATAGTCTTAACAGTCCATTTTGGAGGGCAGTCTTTTTCAGGTAAATGTTCCATTGTTTGGAATGAAATTGTATATTGGATCCCACCCTTGTGATCCTCTTGAAAAATGTCGCATGCGTGTGTGTGGCAAATGAATTTTTTAATGAATAATTTTTTGAGACAGACTGTCACTCTGTAGCTCATACTAGACCTGAATTCACTGGGGTAGCCCAGGCTGGCCTTGGAATCAGGACAATCTGCCTGCCTCAGCCTCCCAAGTGCTGGGATTACAGCACCAGCTTTATGTGGTGCTGGGGAATTGAACTCAGGGCCTTGAGTTTGCAAGGCAAAAGCTTTAACCACTTGCCATTTCTCCAGGCCCTATGAATAATTCTCAAACATAGAAAGCATCATTTATTGAGGGATGTACTGCTAAAAGTAATGAATTTGGTGTGCCTTAGTCACTTTCAAGTCACAGGGACACAAACTTGACATCTACAACTTACAGGAGGAGAGGTTTATTTTTAGCTCACAGTTTCAGAATATCTCAATCTATTTATTCACTGATACCTTCCAGTGGCAGAAGAGCATGGCAGAGGACTTAGCCACAGAAAAGCTGTTCAGGGCATAGCGAGACAGGAAACAGAGACAGAGGAGAAGCTGGGCCAAGAATATAACCTCCCAATCCACACCTAAGTGACCTGCTCCTCCTGACCAGGCTCCACTTCTTAAAACCACATGAAATCAACAGATTGATTCACATGATCCAACTAATCCCCACAATGCAATCACTTTCCAAATACATGAGGCTTTTAGGGAATATTCCAGATCCAAACCATACCATGCATCTAGCCTATTTTTTGTTATGTAGAAAATAGTAAACATTTTGTAAGGTAAAATAAGGGGAAGGGTAAAATAAAGTTCAAGGCCACCCTGGGCAAAACAGCAAGACCTCCACCTCAAAAATAAAACAAGTTTGCCTCCATTCTCGAATAACACACAGCCTTGGAAAGAATTGAATTAAAAACATAATTGATGGGTTTCAGCCAATGTGTCCTGAAAATACTGGTGGCACCAGGGGACAGGCCAGTTCCAGACAAAAGACTCAGTATCACCACTCATTGCTATTCCCACTGTTCGAGGCTTATTCTCCTGCTAAGGACCCATTCTTTTGATAGGATAAGTGCTGAGAACCAGAAAGGAGCTACTTCTTAGTGTTTTATATTAGCCAGGTCGAAGAGAACCAACCAGATATACATAAGGAAAAAAATCGTTTTGAAACAGGATCATACTATGGTGCCCCGGTTGGCCTTGAGTTCTTGATCTCAAGCTATGCTTTCACCCTCACCTCCCAGGTAGATGGGACTGTGTGCACCACTGTGTTCAGCTTAAGAGGGGTTTTGGTCCCACAATGAACATTTGTACCTGGGAACTTTAGGGAACTTGTAGCTGTTCAGTTTAAGATGCTGGAAGTTCCAGAACAAAAGGGACAATTGTTTAGTTCCAGGTCAAAGCTGAAGGCCTAAAAACTTCCAGGTAACCACTGGTGTAAGTCTATATTCAAAAGCTGAAGAAACTGGAGCCTGAAGTCCATGAGCTACAGCAGAAAAAAAAAAAGGCACTACTCAAGAAAAGTTGAGTCAGCCAAGACCAGTTCCCCCATCTGCTTTTTCTTTCCTTCTGGGGCCCTAGCCTATTGGATATCTTTGCCACAGGGTTTGCTTACCCACACACCAGTCTTCCCTGAAATACCCTTACAAGGCTCGGGGCATAGTTCAGTGGTTAAAGTGTCTGCCTATCAAGCACAGGCCCTGGATTTGATTCCCCCATACCACATGAGTTGGGAATGTGGTATATGCCTGTAACCCCAGCACTTAGAAGGCTGAGGCAGGAGGCCATTTTGGGCCACACAGTGAGTTCAGGACCAGCCTGAACTACAGAGCAAGATCCTGTCTCAAAAAAAAAGTAAGAAAAGAAAAGAAATATCACTACCTTAAAACACTGGCTGTAAAAATAGGAAAAATTGCATCCTAAAGTATGTTAAGACTTTTCTACTTGGCATGGAAGATCATTTATATGCACCTGACTTTGTACAAAGAGCTTGTGGACATGCCAACAAATTAGCATTTGCTCTCTTTCTAGAATGCTCAGAGTGCTGGAATTACAGGCCTGCACTACCAGGTCCAGCTTGAATCATAGATATATGTGATCAGATGTTTAAGTACATTGCCTACAAGAATGCAGAAAAATAAAAAAGAATTATTTTCAGGACTAGAGAAATGGCATAGCAGTTAAAGCACTTGCCTAGTAAGCTCAAGGCCCTAAGTTTGACTCCCCAGCACCACATAAAGCCAGGCATAGCAACACACACCCACAGTCACAGCACTCACGAGGCTGAGGCAGGAGGATTGCTGTGGGTCTAAGGCCAACCTGGGCTACAGAGTAAGACCCTGTCTCAAAAAATCATTTTAAAAATATATAGAAATAAACTGAGCTCTAAAGCTGCCTGTTTGAACTATTGATACAAACTTTTAATAAAATTGTTAATAAAAAGTTTAGCTGTTTTTCCTAAAGCCACTATAAGCTTTTTACCCTAAACAACATGAAATCAAACATTCTGAGAGAAAGCCTCTAGAACTAGCTGTTTGTATGGTAAATATTATGGTAGTTACCACAATAAGTCAAAGCCTGTGACAAATGTAGTTTATCTGTTACTTTTATTTAATGTATATAAATATTTTTGCCTTTTATTTCTAAGAGATCAGAGTCAAATGAAAGCAAGCTTTCTTTAAAATATGGTAGCAGACAAAACAGAATCTATATTATCATATTATGAATTTCTTTTTCATATATAACAGCATGTAAATAAATTAACAAATGAAGAAAAAATTTTTGAGACAGGGTCTTGCTCTGTTGCTCAGGCTGGTCCTGAACTCACTTTGTAGACCAGGCTAACCTTGGGCTCTGGGCATTCCTCTTGCCTCAGCCTCTGGAGTGCTGGGATTACAGGTGTGTACTACACACCTGGTTTTATGTGGTGCTGCGGAATTGAACTTAGGGCCTTGTGCTTTAACTGCTGTGTCATTCCTCCAGCCCTCACAAATGAAGAAATTTGACTAAGTTATTTCTAAGGAAACTACAATGATGAAGCATTTCTGAGACTGCGTGATAATTTCTTTTTCTATTTAAGTTTTTGGGTTAATGTAACAATTACGATGTTTTCACTGATTTCAACAAAATATACCAAATAGAGGGCCAAACATCTGGGTCTGGTAGCTCAGGCCTGTAATCCTTACATTTTGGGAGGTTGAGGCAGAAGAATTATAAGTTTGATCCAAAATTGGGTAACTTAGTGACTTAGTGATATTGTCTCAAAATCAAAAATAAAAAGAAAATGGGCTAGGGATATAGTTCAGTGTGAAGGCCTTGGGTTCAATCTCCATTAACACAAAAGTAAATAAATAGGACCAAATATCCATCTCTGAAATACTATATTTTTTCAATTTAAAATATATGTCTAGGGCTGGCAGACTAGGAAAGCAGTTAGAGTACTTGCCTAATTTAGCAATCTAAGCTGGTTTTCCCTGGACCACACAAACTAGGCAAAAGGGTGCATGCCTGTAATGCCAGCATTCAGGAGGCTGAGGCAGGAGGATTGCTGTGTGTTCAAGTCCATGCTGGGATACATAATGAGTTCAGGACCAGCCTGGACTGCAGAACAGTAAGACCCTGTCTCAAAAAAATAAATACACACACACACACACACACACACACACACACACACACACACACACACACGATTGGATATATTTTTTTCCTGCTGCCAACTAAGAGTTACTATGCATGAAACAAGACAATATTGCAGAGGCATATGTACGTTTTGTGAAATAAAGCTGTTTTACATTTGTATTTCTCATTTTTTATTTTTAAAAATTTTGGTTGCTACATTTAAAACCTCGCAAGATTAAGTGTAGCAGGAAAGTCAGAAATTTGTCAATAGTGACCTTTTAAAAATCAAAAAAAAAAAAAACCACAAAGTAGATTGTAAAAAAAAATGGAATTAACTTCCTATACCAGTTTGCTTAGTTTTGCTTTTTGAAAAAGGGCCCTAGCCTAGGCTGGTCCTAAACTTACTATGTAGCCCAGGCTGGCCTACAACTCATGGTGATTTTTTCTGCCTACCCTTACTGGGATTACAGGTGTGCTGCCACCATGCCCAGCTACTACATGGTGTTGGGGATCGAACCTGGGGCCTACTTGCTTCCTAGGCAAAAAGCTTTAATCACTGACCAACATCACGGGAGTGAGGGTGGGGGCCCTTTTTATTCTTTTTAAGAAAGTGAGGGTTGGGGATGTGGGTCAATGGATAAATGCCTGTCTGGGGGGGTGGGGGGAGAAGAGAAAGAAAGGGAGAGACAGAGAAAGGAAGAGAGAGAGAGGGAGAGGGGAACAAAAATTGGTACTGGCACTCCTGGTCAGTAGTTTACGCAGACTTCAGGATATACTAGTTGGTTACACGGTGGTAAGAGACAGTGGCGAACAAAATTCAGTTCCTCTGCCCTCTTCTTTGTCTCATTGTGTGAGAAAAGCCTGCGATTTTTGCTCCCCCAAAGTTAAACCAGGGAGCAAAGAGAACAAAGGAGCTGCTGGTCAACTCTGCTGTTTCAGTCCATAATGTCCATTTCCCAGTTCCGCTGTGACCACTACCCTCCTCTCTCCTACCGACCCTTCCACCTTCCCTAACAATATTAAGGATGACCATAACCCTGATTGATTCGTCATCTATTAATTACTTCTATAGTAAAGTGAAACAAAAATGTAAACATTTTTGGGTTCCACTACTATTATCAGGGATCTCAGCATCGTGCGAAGCGTGCCCAATTAGTAAGTCCGCCCTATTAATCCAAGATCCTTGTCTGCCTTCAGTGAGTGCTTGCCTTCTTGGAAGGTGCATCTAGATACTGATAAAGATAATAAGTATTGTCAGTGGGATTAGCATCCAAGGCACTTACAGGTGCGAAGGAGAAAAAGTAGGCAGAGGGGCTGGGAGCATAGCTCAGCAGCGAGAGCCCTCGCCTAGCTAGTGTAACGTCCTGAGTTCGATCCCACAGCTCCATATAAACGGTGGGGGGCGGGGGGGGATGGCACACACACCTATAATCCCACCACCTGGGATGCTGAGGCAGCAGGATTGATGTATATGAGGGGCCAGCCTTCTAGGCTACACAGCGAGACCCCCAGGAGAATGCTGGAAACTTCTGATAGACCATCGAATACTTATTTGAATAATAACGTGAGGAATGTCGGGGATGAACCACGTATGCTCGGGAGAGGAGACAAAAATCAACACGGAGAGCATATCCAAGCGTAAAAATCCCTAAAGCGTCGCCCTGCGGGCACGTATTTCGTAAGCCTACGTCCAAGGTCGCAGGAGGTATGGCCACAGCGCCGGCCGCGTGGGCCTCCATCTTGCTCCCTGGCACCAATGCAAGGCGTCCCTGCTCCTCATGAGCACCCTTTTCCTAACCGTAAGGCACCTCTGAGTGGACGGCAGAGGACACTCGGCGGCGGGGAACCGGAGCAGTGACAGCCAATGAGATCAGGGCGGAAGCGGGCATCCTGCGCTGCCCTCACCCAATATGGCGGCGGGGCCGCGCGCGCGGTCCTCCAGAGGTGCGCGCGTGCTCAGTCCTCGGGGGCGGGACTCGGGGGCGGGGGCGCGTGCTCTGCGGCGGGCTTAAGTCCACCGCGCAGCCACCGCCTCCGCTGACGGCGCCGCCGCTTCCCGACTGTGGAGGGGAGAATGGAGCCTGTGACTGTTGCTTCCGAGGGCGGGGACAGGCCGGGGGTCCCGGCGGGCTCGGGCATGTCGGCGTCGCAGCGTCGGGCCGAGCTTCGGCGGAGGAAGCTGCTCCTGAACTCCGAGCAGCGCATCAACCGCATCATGGGCTTTCACAGGCCCGGGAGCGGCGCGGGTGAGAGCCGCCTTTTCCCTCTCGGTCCCGCGCTCCCTTCGGACCGGTCCCTGCTTTCTGACCTCCACTTTGCCCCGTCTCTTAGGTGATGCTCTTCATTGTTGCTTCTTCACCCCAGCATGTTCTTAGTCGCTCCTCTCAATTTTGTGGGCTCTTCGCCCAGATGGTCGCCACTCGGGCTGCAGAGCCCTTGCTCCGGAATCCCGCTGCTCGGCTACCCCGAGTCCACCCTCCCCTACCTGTCGCCCTTCTTGAAAGGCCCCCATTGTATCCCCGGACTGCTCTGCCGACTGCGCCCCTCAGGAGTACTGCTGCCCGTTCCACCTGTTCCAGTCTTCCTAGTGGGTCGCAGGCGTTTGTCGTATTTTGCTGTGTAACTCCTGTCTCCTGTCCACATCAGCTTGCCTTTACCGAATTGCCCGTTACTCCGTCCTACGGAGAGAGGTCAGGGATTCGGGTGATCATACCTTGGCGTCTGTGTTTTTGCCCTCAACAGTCACTTATGGATCTTCTAGAAGAGGTGGAAAATAGTTTGTTTTTGGTTTTGATTTTGCTAGCGTGTCAAAAAGAATCTTCATTCCTTTATTAACGGCCTCTTGTGCTTTCTTGCCAGATACCTTTGAAGCAGGTGCTTTTTGGACTTGAGTTTTCAGACCCGTCTGAGCCTTTCCAGAAGGCTCTGACTCTGGCTTGCAGATTTTGGGTAGGAGCCTTTGGGCCCAGAGCCTTCCTGCCTGTAGTAGTGACCTCCCCCCACCCCTCAACCCCCTGAAATTTTACTTTAGCAACTTCAGCCTTAGCTACAAATGTGCTTTTTTTGGGGGGGGGGGACCGTATAATGAGAGCTGCACTTTGAAGTTTCTTAACTTCATTCTTAATTATTCTGTTCCTCATTTTCTTTGCCTTCATCACTTCATGACAATCAAAATCTGTTACCTTGGCTTTCTGTTCTCTGGCTTCAGTCTTGGCTGATCCTGTGGCTGTCCATTTTGTATCAGTCTACCTTCTGCCCAGCTTGTCACACATACATCAGGCACTGTGTGAGAACTTGATGAAGTCAGGGAAGTGCATGCATTTGAAAGACTGGCTTTTCTCCTTATCTGAGTGAAAGGTCCACCAAACAAGGTCCTGTTTTGGCCAAGAACATCTACAGTTGTCTCCAGCTTTCTGGCATAAGGTCCAGTGCAGACACAAGCTATCCAGCCAGCCTTCACAAAGCTCCTGAACACCTTGTTGGCAGTGTTCAGCAAGAAGGCTGAGAGTAATCATTTATTATAGGGCCAATGAGAGTGATATACCTGTCTGGGAATTGTTCTTCTCATTAGCTGAAATTACTGCGCTGGGAGGGGTGGTTAGGAGTTCTTTTGAGACAGATTCTATCTCTGTACTCCAGGCTGGTCCTGAACTCACTGTGTAGCCCAGGCTGGCCTCGAACTCACAGCAGTGCTCCTGCCTCAGCCTCCCAAGTGCTGGGATTACAAGCATGCACCACCTTATGCAGCGCTGGGGAATCAAACCCAGGGCCTTGTATTTGTTAGGCAAGCACTGTAAGAGCTCTCCTCAAGCTCCAAGCTGAAATTACTGTGATTCATTTTGAGAACTTCATTTAATGCTAAAAGAAAGTTAATTTTTCACCCAAAGACATGTCCAATAAAAAGTTTTTTATGTGAATATAATTAAACAGTATGGGTGTTACCTAAATTTCCTTTTGAATATTTCCTTTAGTAATTTTTAGTCACTAGTTACAAGCTCTTTGGATCTTCCTGACTTGTGAGGAATATTAGATGTATATAGGTTTGGGCTTCTAAACAGTTCAAACAAGAGGTAAGAACATCGTTTTCTAGTTCTTCTAATGCAATAGAAGAAATGTTTTTCTTTTAATAATTACATTAGCATATTCTTTCTCAATATTTACCATCTTTAAGATATTTTCTCTCTCTCTGTATATATAATGGTTTGAAAAATTTTTTCCCTGAAATTATTCTTATTAGGATGTATTTGCAACACATAATAATTATACTGAAATTGAGGAAATAATACAAATACATATTGCATCTTCATCTTTATGTATTCCTTTCCCCCTGAAAATGTCATCTGTCTTTTAAGGATTGTTGTTTGTTTTTGTTTTTTTCAATCAGAGCAGCATCATAAAGCTACAGAAGTACTTAATGGCGCCTGGCTACATAAACAGTAGTTGTGTGCTATGCCACACCCTATGGCCACAGGGCTCTGATATGTAAGCAGTAAAGCCTTATTTCTGGGAAATATTACCCATGAAGTCTTTACAGCTTGCTCAAAACTTGAATATCTTTCCTCATTTGTTTACTCGTCTCATCTTGTACTTAAAAGTTTGGATTATTTCCCCTGCAGGAATTCACTTGGGGTAGTATATTTTGTGGATGTGGAAGAAGCAGCTAGTTTTTGTTTTATTCAGAGACAGTATTTATCAGTATTTATTTTGACTTGGAGACTGTCAAATTCTAGCTGCAGTAATGTATTTTTAATATCCACATGTAAGAAGTTTGCCAGTGTGTAATACATGAGGCTGTGTTTTTTTTGTTTTGTTTTGTTTTGTTTTGTTTTGTTTTTCTCAGAAGAAGAAAATCAAGCCCAATCGAAGCAGCAGGACAGTGATAAGCTGAACTCTCTTAGCGTTCCTTCTGTTTCAAAGCGGGTAGTGCTGGGTGACTCAGTCAGCACACCAACAGCTGACCAGCAGGGTGGTATGGCAGAGGTGAAGGGGACCCAGCTGGGAGACAAATTGGACTCTTTCATTAAACCACCGGACGGCAGTAATGATGTCAGCCTTGAGCTCCGGCAGCAGAACAG
The DNA here is from genome assembly GCA_004027205.1 of Ctenodactylus gundi. Lineage (NCBI taxonomy): Eukaryota > Metazoa > Chordata > Mammalia > Rodentia > Ctenodactylidae > Ctenodactylus > Ctenodactylus gundi. The sequence goes on along the minus strand of PVKB01003543.1, from coordinate 104,932 downwards.
AGGGGACCTGACAGTGGACTCTGTCCAGAGGGGTTCTCGCCATGGCCTAGAACAGTACCTTTCCAGATTTGAAGAAGCAATGAAGCTACGGAAACAGCTGATCAGTGAAAAACCCCATCAAGAGGATGGAAGTGCAACGGAAGAATTTGACTCTTTTCGAGTATTTAGATTGGTTGGATGTGCTCTTCTGGCTCTTGGTGTCAGAGCTTTTGTTTGCAAATACTTGGTAAGAAAAGAGCTACAAACTAAAAGTAGGAAAATGCAAGTTGGTTATAGTAACAAATACTTTTTTTTGAGATAGAGTCTCATTCTATAACCCTGGGTGGTTCTGAACTCACTGGTATAGCCCAGGCTGGCCTTGGACTCAGGACAATCTGCCTGATTCAGCTCCTTAGTGCTGGAATTACAGGCATGAGCCACCATTCCCAGCTTTATGTGGTGCTGGGGAACTGGACTCAGGGCCTTGTGCTTGCAAGGCTTATGCTTTAACTGCTGGGCCATTCCTCCAGCCCCAGTAACTAGTACTTTTTAAATCCATAGAATTCATTGTCAGTAGCAAGTTAATATCTACAAGATCCATGGGGCTGTTTGGAAACTTTTTATTTATCTTAGTTGCAGAATCAGAACCTAAGAATAATTAATAAAGCTTTTCTACAGTTCAGATACCTTTATAAGTACATTGATTATATTAACTCATTTTTTATTCTTATGAGCTAGGTATCATTTGAATCAATAAGGGAGTGAAGACTCAGAAGCTAAGTCATTTGCGTAAGGTCACTTGGCAGTTAAGTGACAGCTGGGATGAAACCCAGGCAGTTTCATCCAGAATCATGTGTCACATGCCTATAAAAGCTATATATTAATTGGGGCTGGGGGCAAAGCTCAATGGTTAGAGTTCTCACTTAGCAAGTACGTGGCCCTGGGTTCAATTCCCCAGCACCACATAAACTGAGGATCGTGGTGTAAGTCTGTAATCTCATCACTTGGAAGGCTGAGGCAGGAGGATTGCTGTGAGTCCAAAGCCAGCCTGGGCTCCATAGTGAGTTCAGGACCAACCTGGGCTGCAGAGTGAGACCCTATCTCAAATGCGTCACCACACCCAGCTTAAGTGGTGTTGGAGAATCTGATTCAAGTACTTAGTGCTTACTAGCCTCAAAAAAAAAAATATATATATATATATAAATTACTAATTCTCATGAAACATTAAAATGTAGTTTCTGTGTTCCTAAGTAATTTCTTCCTGTGGTTCAAAAGAGGGCTGTGAGTATTGCTTAGTAGTTAAAGTGTTTGGCTAGCATGTACAAGGCTCTTGAGTTCAATTCCCCAGCACCATATAAAAAGTAGCCAGGTATGGCAGCGCACATCCTTAATCTGAGTACTTGAGAGGCTGATGTGGGAGGATTGCCATGAGTTCAAGATCAGCCTGGGCAACATAGCAAGTTCAGGACCAGCCTGGACTACAGAGTGAGACCTTATCCCAGAAAATAAAATAAAATAAAAGCTATGGTTCAAAAGATCTTTCAGCATTTTATAATGTGTTAGTGTTATCATAATGACAGTCATTTCTCTACCGTGGTATAGAAAAAAAATAATTTTAAAGTATGTGGAAGAATGCAAAAAAGTATGGTCCATAGTTCAATGTCTTGCTCTTTGAGCTATTTCCATTCAGCAGACATTTTAAGAATGCTAGGGTTTCTTTTTGTTTTTTGGGGCTTTTTTGAGACAGAGTCTTACTCTATAGCCCAGGCTGGTCCTGAACTCACTATGGAACCCAGTCTGGCTTTGGACTCACAGCAGTCCTCCTGTTTCAGCCTCCTGAGTGCTGGGATTACAGTCATGTGCCACCACTCCTGGATCATGGGGTGCAGGGGGATAGAACTCAGGTGCTTAGCACTTGCTACCCACGCACTTTAACCACTGAGCCATTCCTCCAGCCCCAAGAATGCTAGTTTTTTAAAATTATTTTATGCAAATGTTTTCTTAAATAAGATCTTTTTAGCATATTTGTTTTTTTTTCCCCCTCAGATGATAGATTGTCATCATAGCAAAAACTTGTGATGCTTTTTAGCATTTAGTGAGCTGGGTATCTGTTTTTTCTCTTATCTGAAGAAATCTGCCTTGTCTAGCAGGCATGAGGCCCTGGGTTCAATTCCCCAGTGCCACATTTTCTGGACATGGTGGTGCACATCTGTAATTTTAGCACTAGGGAGGCTGAGGCAGGAGGATTGTCTTGAGTTTGAGCCCAGCGTGGGCTACATAGTTCAGGACCAGCTCTGTACTATAGAGTAAAACCTTATCTCATAAAAAAATAAAAATAATATAAAGGAATTTGTAGCTGAGCCTGGTGGCACAAGCCTGTATCCTAGCAGTTTAGGAAGCTGAGAAAATAGGCTTGCAAGTTCAAACCCAACCTGGGTGACTTAGTGAGACCCTGTCTCAAAATCAAAATTAAAGTGGGCTGGGAATGTTCCTTAGTGTAAAGGCCCTGGGTTTAGTCCCCAGTATCAAACAAAAATTAAAGTACTCTGAGACTCTGATTTCGTGCTTTTGAAGATATGTCTGTCTCTTTTTTGTGGTATTGGGAATGGAACCCGTTACCTTTGTATTAAGGTGTATCCTTAACCCATTTTTGGCTTTTGATTTTGACAAAAGATCTTGCTAAGTTGCTAAATTGCACAGGCTGGTCTTGAACTTGCTATCTTCCTGCCTCAGTCTCCTAAAGTGTACCACTGTACACAGCCTGTCTGAATTAATTCTTTGTGTCAAAGTCTGAATAATTAATGGCATTTGTTTTAAATGCTGGGCCTTTTATTTGTGCCTTACACTGCCAGTTATTTTTCTGTAGGTGAGGGAGCTATTGATATATCTGTCCCATTGAAGACTTAAATTTTATGAGAGTCTCTTTTTGGAAACTAAAATATTTGATAGAATTGTGTACCTTGAGACACAATACTTTATGATTAGTTAGGAAATCAGATCTCTTTATTTTCTTTCTGCAGAAACATGATTTCTTTGAGTCACTAAATTAGGTATTTTATTATGGTTATTTGCTTGGAATTTTATAGTATTTTTTAGTTTGATTTATTGTGATATGAATGATTATATTGGAAATATTAAACTTTATCTTTTATTTTCACAGTCCATATTTGCACCATTTCTTACTTTACAACTTGCGTACATGGGACTATACAAATATTTTCCCAAGGTAAATTATAATTTTTTAAAAATTATAGTAATTAAAACTGTTATAGTGATATATTTAGGCTGATTCATGACTAGCTAAATGTAAGAGCTTAAAAATCAAATTATTTCTACCTATGGTCCGAATCAGTGCTATTCAAAGTGTGGATCATATGCCATTGCTGATCTTCAAACTATTTTTCTCTGTTAGTGATGCATTAAGTTCAAAAAGTGAGTAATTAGAAACTTTCATTGCAGTTTGACACTGCCATAACATATTTACTGTATTTTACAAAAATAACAAAATATGTTATATTTGTGGTGGTTTGGAGGACAATTTGGTCCTTTACCATAGGATTTGAATAGTACTTATCTAAGAAATGTGTTTAATCTAACTGTTTAGTACACAAAAAAAACATTGTAAAGGGGGTCTCACTAAGTCTCTAAGTTGCCCAGGCTGGGCTCGAACTTGCAGTCCACCTACTGCAGCCTCCCTGAGTGTTGGGGATTACAGGTGTGTGCCATCACACCCAGTTTTTTCATTTTGTCTATAAGAAAGGGAAGTAATTTTTTAAATGGGTTGGATTATTTGGCTGTGGCATTTAGTGGATACATGGTAGCAATGCACTTTATCTTTAATGTTAAAGAAATATGTGGTTAATATACAAACTAGAATGATAGTGAGAATTAATGTTTATCTGGTCTGCATGTCTGCAGATCTATATACAGTCTTGCCAGGCTTGGCTTACCTGACATTGAAGATAACTTTACTTGTGTGTTTGAGTTTTATGTGGTTTTTTGGCTGAAAAATGGCCACTTAGCTGTTTATTTAGTCCTTTTTGTTTGAGTTTTTTATTTTTAGTGATGTTGGATGAAACCCAGGGCCCCATGCATGCAAGGCAAGTATTGTACTACTGAACAACATATATCTCACCCCTCATTTAGCCATTCCTAATGGGCCAACATTTAATTTTTGCAGTACGAGGACTTGAACCCAGGACCTTCACACTGAGCTATATACCCAGCGGGTTTTCTTTTCTTTTCTTTTTCTTTTCTTTTTTGAGACAGGCTCTTGCTAAGTTGTTTTTGTTTTTATTTTTGAGACAGGGTTTTGCTGTGTAGTCCAGGCTGCTCCTGAACTTACTCTGTAGCCCTGGCTGTCCTTGAATTCACAGTAATTTTCCTGCCGCAGCCTCCCAAGTGCTGGGATTACAGATGTGCACTACTACCCTCAGTTTATGTGGTAATGGGTATTATACTCAGGGCCTGGGCACTCACTAGGCAGTGCTTTAACTTCTGAAGTACACCCCAGCCTTGCTAAGTTGTTGAATTACTCCAGGTGGGCTTGAACTTGGCAATCCTTCTGCGTTAGTCTCGCAGAGTGCTGGAATTATATATAGTCCTGTGCTACCCTGCCCGGCTGTGTCTGGTTTTAATATATTTGAAACATTTGTGTTTTTAAACTGTCAAATTGGTCAGATACAGAAAATAAAAGGGTAAATAAACTTAGGTGTAATGACACTTGCCTGTTTTCCCATTGTTGTGGGAGGATGAGGCTAGAGGATTTCAAGTTCAAGTCCAACCTAGGCAATTTAGTAAGACCATGTAGGTTAGTGCAAAGACTCTAGATTTCATCTGTAATAGTGCCTAAATTTTTAAAAAGTAAATTAAAAATAGGGGCTGGGGGTCATAGCTCAGCAGTTAAAGTGCTTTCCTAGCAAATGTAAGGCTCTGGATTCAATTCCCCATCATCATATACACTAGGTGTGGTGGTGTGTGCCTGTAATCCCAACACTAAGGAGGCTGAGGCAGGAGGATTGCCTTGAGTTGGAGGTCAGCCTGGACTTCTGAGTGAGATCCTGCCTCAAATAAATAAAAAATAAGTAAAAGTAATGTATTTATAAATAAAAGATAAAGAAATGTCATTTTAAAGTAGTTTTTTACTAAATTCACTCTTGGACTGGGGGTATAGCTCAATGATCACTTGTTGAGCATGTATAAGTCCTCAAGTACAGTTGCCAGTACCATCTACACACCAAAAAACCTGAGGAGGGAGAGAAAAAAGGAAATTCACTGTTAAAACATTGATTATAGGGTTTTTTAAAAAATCAATTATAGTTTTGTTTGTAGTGGCAAAAATTTGAAAATAAACTAAATATCCATAATTGATTAAAGTTAGAGTATATCTGTTTAGAATGAAGCTGGCCTTTATAAACACTCCAGGAAATATTAAGCAAAAAAAAAAAAATTGCAGAAGTAAGATTTGTAGTATTTTTTTTTGTAAAAAGGAGGGAAAGTAATGAATATTTGATTTGATTTGATTTGATACATATATGCATTGAAGAAACTAGAGTAGGGGCTGGAGGAATGGCTCAGCAGTTAAAATGCTTGCCTAGCAAGTGTAAAGTCAAGTGCTAAGTACCTGAGTTTGATTCCCCAGTACCATATAAGCTGGGCATGGTGGCGCAGCCTGTAATCCCAGCACTTGGGGGCCAGCCTGGGTTCCATAGTGAGTTCATGACCTGCCTGGACTACAGAGTGAGACTCTCTCAAACAAAAAACCCCAACAACAACAGGAAAGGACACTAGAATAACATACATGAAACTATTAATAATGGTTATATGGGTTACTAGATAACTGAGGAAAACTGAGACTTTACTGCTTTTTTATTTTTTATTTTTTAAGACAGGGTCTCACTCTATAGCCCAGACTGGTCCTGAACTTACTGTGTAGCCCAGGCTGACCTTGGACTCACAGTAGTCCTCCTGCCTCAGCCTCCGAAGTGCTGGGATTACAAGCATGTGCCACCATGCCCAGCTTTATGTAGTGCTTTATGTGGAACTCAAGTCTGTGCCATTCCTCTAGCCCCCAATCTTTTTCATATGTAATCTTAATTTGTTGTTTATGAGTTTCCAAGTGACAAATTTTTACCTAGCAGTTTGCTGATGTACCTATTACATATTTACCAAATGTTGGCATATTATGGTTTTAAAACTTCATTAGCAGTTTTGAAATAAGTTAGTCAAAAACAGCAGTATTAATCATGTTTTTATAGGGCTTATATAGTCTGCTGAAACCAGTGAGGTTAATTTGAGTCTTTCTCTATGCAGAGTGAAAAGAAGATAAAGACAACAGTACTAACCGCCGCACTTCTGTTATCTGGGATTCCTGCTGAAGTGATAAACCGCTCCATGGATACCTATAGCAAAATGGGCGAAGTCTTCACAGATCTCTGTGTCTACTTTTTCACTTTTATCTTTTGTCATGAATTGCTTCTTTACTGGGGCTCTGAAGTACCATGAAGCCTACAGAACTTAGAGATGCTAACAAATCTCTTCTGTATTGTAGTGTCACTAAGGGCAGCAACTTCGTTTACACCTTTATGTAATTCTTTTAATATATAGGGATTGTAAAATCATTTTATTAGGAATAGAACAAAATGTTCTCTGATTTAAAAGCGTTGAGTTTGTATGAGTACTGCTCTGAAGCATTGAGTACCAATATCATTCATGATTTTCCTTGTTTAATTAAAATATCTAGTCTGTATCTTTCCTCTAACTTCTCAGATTTGTAAGTCTTCTTTTGGGGGTGAGCTAGTGATTTTGGAAGAGCAAATATGGTTTCAGCCAGCCCTAAATATGACATCTTGTATTTGTGTCATTCTGTCCTGAGAAATGAAACCATCTGAAGAATAAAATCAACTGAATTGCTTAATGACAGTCTATATATTTTAACTTAAAGGCTAATTAAGGTGGCCAATATTAACCTTTTTTGTTTTCTGTTGAATTTGTGTCTTAACTTATACTCCAACATTATATACTTAGTGAGAGAAATAATTAGGATTCACACATGTGGGCCATGGTTTAGCTCAGTGAGTGTGAGATGATAGGCTTGATCCCTATCACTGAAGAAAAGAAAAAATGTGGCCACATTGGGAGGCTGGAGGAGAAGGATCTCAAGTTCAAGCCCAACTCAAGAAAGGTAGCAATGTAGCTTAACTCTGCATCACAATAAAAAATAAAACTGGAATGTATTTAATATTTTTATTTGCTGTATACCACACTCAAAATTGCAATTTGTGTTTTGAGCGTTCAGTCATCAGAAGTGTATTTTTTTGTTTCTTTCCAGTGTTGAGGATTAACGCCAAGGACTCATGCACCCCTAGGGGTAAGTGTTCTACAGCTGAGAGGCTTCATGGGCATTGGAGGTTGGGCCGGAGGAGGTAGGGGAGGAGGTTGTGGGGGCATGGTGGTGGTGGCCTGCCGAGGCTGCGGTATATGATGGAGGAGGGTAAGTTGTGCCTGGGACTATGTCTCTCAGACTCCACGGAGGCTCTCTGTGAGTTGAAGGAATGGTACTGCGAGGCCATGAGGAACGCAAGCTAGCACGGGTCATGGCATTGCGGTGCTTGGTGTGGGGAAGCCACAGCTGCAGATCCAGCAGGGGTTGCGTTTCTGCCTCTGGACGCCAGGGTGTGGTGGGTAGTGCTGACATCCGCGGGCATGTCTCTCCTCCCGCACCTCCGGCCCTTCCCATGTGATCGGGCTCCATCCTGGCTATTGCCAACTCAGATCCTAGACCTCCCATCGAGCAGTTTGCAGCTTGGCAGCGGCGGTACTGAGTATGTGGCAGATTAGGGTGTGCAATCCTGCGGACAAGCACCACTGTTGTCTGTCCGTCTCACCCCACCACCACCACTCTCCCAGTGGCTAGAGATGTCCAAGCCCAAGTTTCTATTTCCTCCAAGCCTCTGCCTACAGCAAAGGAAGTGTTTGATAGTGATGGAAAACCCGGCTTAGATATCTGAAAAGCACATGTCATGAAGGAGGGCAGGCTTGAAGAGAGTGTCGCACTGAGAATAATAACAGAGGGTGCTTCAGTTCTTCAACAGGAAAAAAACGTGCTGGATATTGATGCACTGGCTACAGTTTGTGGGGACATCCATGGGCAATTCTTTGACATGATGAAGCTCTTTGAAGTGGGAGAAGATCTCCTGCCAGCACTGCTAATTCTTCCTAGAGGAGTATGTTAACAGAGGGTACTTTGATACTGACTGCATGCTGTACTTGTGGGCTTTGAAAATTCTTTATCCCAAAACAATAGTTTTACTTCATGGAAATCATGAATGTAGACATCTAACAGAGTCATATTTAACCAGGAATGTAAAATGAAGTATTTAGAACACATGCATGGTGCCTGTATGAAAGCCTTCAGCTACCTTCCCCTGGCTGCCCTGATGAACCAGCAGTTCCTGTGCATGCCCAGCGGCCTCTCTCCAGAGATCAGTACCCTCAATGACATCAGGAATATTAGACCAGTTCAGAGAACCACCTGCTTATGGGCTCAGGTGTGATACCCTGTGGTCAGATACCCTGGAGGGTTTTGGAAAGGAGAAGAGTCAGAAGCATTTCACTCACAACACAGGGGTATTCATACTTCTACAGTTACCTGGCTGTGTATGAATTCTTGTAGCACAGTAACTTCTTGTCTATACTCCAAGCCCACTAAAGCCCACCATGTGGGGTATCGCCAAACAACAGACTTACCCTCTCTAATTGTAATTTTTTCACCACCAAATTACTTAGATGTATAAAGTAACAAAGCTGCAGTGTTGAATTGTGTGAACAGCGTTATGAATATCAGGTAGTTCACCTGTGCACTGGCTTCCAAATTTCACAGATGTTTTCACTTGGTCCCTGCCATTTGTTGGGGAAAAGTGACTGAGATGCTGGCCAGCATCCTGAACATCTTGGATGATGAGCTCATGTAGGAAGAGGATGGCTTCAATGGAGCCACAGCTGCAACCTGGAAGGAAATGATTAGGAACAAGATCTGAGCCATCAGCGAGATGGCACATGTGTTCTCCGTTCTCAAACAGGAGTGTGAGAGCTTGCTGACCCTCACCAGGAGCATTCTGGAGGAAAGCAAACCCTGCAAAGCACCATCAAAGGATTTTCGCCACAACATAAGATCACTACCTTCAAGGAGGCAGAGGGTTAAACCAAATTAACAAGAAGATCTCGCCCACAGAGATGCCATGTCCTCTGAAGCCAGCCTTAACTCCATCGACAAGACTGTAGCCTCAGAGACTAATGGCACGGACAGCTATGGCAGTGATAGCAGCAATATTCAGTGACTACTTCCTGTTCACTTTTTTTTTTTTTGAGCTGCAGGGCATGATGGGGTTTGCTGCGTATTAGAAGTTGAATATTCTTGCCTCTGAACATAACGTATTTGCTCTTGGGGCCAAGAATTAGATTCAGTTTACACTGTCATTTAAAACAAAGGGGAAGAGAGATTAAATAAACTGTATTTTGTTGAGGGTGGTGATACAACACTTCTTTTGGGTATACCTTTTAAAAATGCTTGTAGGGTAAAATTTTTAAAAAGAAAGCTCATGCTAGTATATATTGCAATGTTAGGGAAATGAATGTGTTTTCCTACTGCATTGGGGATTTATAGATAGGTTAATGAAAGGCCTTTTATTCTGTTACTGGACATGAAAACTTTTGTCTAATTTCTTACTGTACATAGAAGACCCAAAAAATCCCACCCAAAGACTCTTAGAACTAATAAATTTAAATTCAGCAAGGTAGCAGATTATAAAATCAATACCCACAAATCAATACCATTCCTAAACATGAATAATGAATCTAAAGAGAAAGAAATCAAGAAAATAACCCCCTTCATAATAGTAATAGCAATAAAATATAAAATACTTAGGAATAAACCTCACTAAAGAGGTGAAAGACCTATACAAAGAAAATTACAAACTCCTAAAGAAAGATAGAAGAGTTCTTTAGAAAATGGAAAGACATCCCATGTCCTTGGATAGGAAGAACTAATATTGTCAAAATGGCCACATTCCACAGCTACTATACAGATTAAATGTAATACCAATCAAAATACCAACTATATTCTTCATAGAACTAGAAAAAAAACCCTTAAAATTTATATGTAACCAGAAAAGACCCAGAATCTCTAAAGCAATTCTGAGTAATAAGGGGAAAGCTGAAGGAATCACAATCCCAGACTTCAAAAAATACTACAAAGCAACAGCGATTAAATCTACATGGTACTGGTATAGGAACAGACAAGAGGACCAGTGGAACACAATTGATGATACTGAAACAAACCCAAACACCCTTACTCAACTGATCTTTGACAAAGGGGCAAAACGATTCACTGGAGAAAAGACAGCATCTTCAACAAATGGTGCTGGGAAAATGGGACGTCCACATGCAGGAGATAGAAGCAGACCAATATCTGTCTCCACACACTAAAATCAGATCAAAATGGATCAAAGAACTGCACATCAAAACAAACACAACTTACTGGAAGAAAAAAAATAGGTAAAACCCTAGAAGACGGGCAGAAAAGGATTTTTTGAACAGATCATTAGCTGCATAGGAAATCCTAGCAACAATCAACAAATGGGACTAAATTAAATTAAAATGCTTTTGCACAGCAAAAGAAACTGCAAAGTGAAAAGACAACCCACAGAGTGGGAAAAGATACTGACCAGTAACACTTTAGACAAATAATTACTATCTAGACTATACAAGGAACTGAAATACATAAAACCCCCTAAGATAAATGGTCCCATCAAGAAATGAAAAGGAACTTCTCAGAAGAAGTACAAATGGCCAACAAGAACATAAAGTGTTCTTCATCATCGGCCATCAGAGAAATGCAAATAAAAACAATGTTGAGGTTTCACCTCATTCCAGTGAGAATGACATACATCAAGAACTCAAAAAAAAAAAAAAATGGTTGGCAAGGGTGCAGGAAAAAAGAAACTACTGCTGGTGGGAATGCAAGCTGGTACAACCATTATAGAAAGCAGCCTGGAGGTTCCTTAGAAAGCTAAGAGTAGAAATTCCACTTGATCCAGCCACTACCCTACTGAGCATATTCCCAAAAGAAATAAAGTCAACATACCAAAAAGACACATGCATATCCATGTTTATAGCAGCACAATTCATAATAGCCAAATCCTGGAAACAACCTACCTGCCTATGCATACAGGAATTGTTAAAGATGTGGTACCTATTCTCAATGGAATACTATGCAGTCATAAAGAAAGACAGATATGAAGCATTTGAATGAAAATGTGGCCATCTAGAGTCAATAATGCTCAGTAAAATGGATCAAGCATGAAAGACTTGACTATAGATGGTTGTCCCTCTTATGAAAGGCCCAAACATGAATGGCAGGGTAGAAAGACGTAATGGTCAGATAGGAAAGGGGTGAACCTATGAAAAAGAAGTGGACATAGACGCTCACTAATACCTCAAATCCCATGATTCTAACGTGTTACAGAATTTGGAATTCATGCTTTTACCAAAAGTTAAAAATTTTATGCCATGTGATTTTTTTAAACCAAAATAAAATAAATTTATTTACAGCAAACAAAAACAAAGAGAAGTGTTCTACAATTGAGCTACATCCCCCAGCCCAGAAGTATGTTTTTAATTTTTTTTTTTTTTGTGGTATTGAGTATCAAGCCCAGGTCCTTCACACCTCAGTGTGAAGCTATATCCACATTCTCTTCATTTTTGATTCTGAGATGGTCTTATTAAGTTGTCCAGGCTTGGCTAGAACTTGTGATCCTTCTGTCTCAGCCTACCAAAAGGCTAGGATTATAGACCTGTGCCACTAGGCTCAGCAGTTTTTAGAGTACAGTGCAGCAGAGTGATTACAAAAATGGGATTTGAATCCATGTCTGCTTCTAGCAGAAGGACCTTAAGCCTTAAGGACCATACGGGCTACAAGGAGGCTGAAGCAGGAGGACCCCAGGTGTCAGCCCAGCATAAGCAATTTAGCAGCTTAGTGAGACATTGTCTCAAAAATTAAAAATGGGCTGGGGGTGTAGGTCAGTGCAGAGGCCCTGGGTTCAGTCTCTGGTACTATGAATAAGGGGCATAGCCCAGTGGTTAAAGCACTTACAGAGCATGTGCAAGGCCCTGGGTTTGATTCCTCAATGCTCCATAAAGATTAGCTGGGTGTAGTGGTGCATGCTTGTAATCCTAGCACTTGAAAGGCTAAAACAGGAGGATTTCTGTGAGTTTGAGGCCAGCCTGGGCTACATAGTAGCTAGCTTAAGGGCTATCCTGGAATACAGGGACTCTATCTCAAATAAAATAAAAATGGAAAAAGTAAGATCTGAACAATTGAGGCAAGTAATCCAATAGCATAAATAATCTTTTAACTAATTTAGTAAGGCTGGAGGAAAGGTTCAGTGGTTAAAGTACTTGCCTAACAAGCGCTAAGTACCTGAGTTTCATACCCAGCACCACATAAACTGGGTGTGGTGGTGCGCGCCTGAAATCCCAGCACTGGGGAGGCTGGACAGAAGGATTGCCCTGAGTCCAAGGCCAGCCTGAGCTCCATATTGAATTAGCCTGGGCTGCAGAGTGAGACACTGTCTCAAAAAACAAAACAAAAAACCTAACAGTATTAGTAACTGTCACATATGGGAGGTTTGTCTAAAGAGAGTATAAAAGTTAAGTGTTATATCACAATGTTACATTTCCGTACAGACTTTTGTCTAATCTCTTTGTAATAGTAGAAACAAAATCCTTGTGCTAGTAAAAACACATACTTTTAAAAAGTTACTACTTGCTAAGCCTTGTTTTTTGTTATTTTCTTTTGAACTAGAATAATGGAAGAATAGCATAATTTAAATCTATTTCTTTGAGATGAAGATTACATGTAGAGTTTCTGATTTTATTATACATCTAGTGTTTAAAGAGAACTTTAAATTCTCAAAGTTGTCACTTCCTCCCTTAATCCCTGAGAAGACATTTAGTGGTTTTGAATTGCACATACTTACTACTCGTGTACCTGAAAAAAAGACCCCTTTTAACTAGTCAGTACATGTGAATAAGCAGGCATGGTGAAGTTTTAGTAATTAGATATTATTACCAAACTTTCATGTCATGGAAAGCACATGTAATGTTTGTCTGTCTATGGATGCTATGTTTTCTCTCCAATTGCTTGACATTCCCCCAATATTTTGCTTAAGTGTGTTAAACAGTATTAAGTAAGTATAGAAGTTTCTTAGTGTTGAGAATAATATTTAAAAATTATTCAGAAACATCATTATTGAACATAATTGAAATGTACATGGACTATAACCAAACCAAGAAAGATGGCATCTTGGACTGTGTCACCTTATCGGTTTTTAGTCTGATATGTTGTGTGAATGGACATGTGTCCATCACTGTTAGTATTAAAAAACATCAACAGGGTTATAAGATACTCAGGACTGAATTAGAATCAAAATGTGCACCTTTGGAAGCCAGGATAGTTATCTGATGGTGACATATGGGAAGTATACTCTAGTCGCTTCTTTAATTTGTACTAATAGATAAAGGGAGCTTGCCTCAGGACATGGAAATGATGTAAAATTACCACCCAGAGATTGTGAACATGAAATAGTTCAAGAAATAGAATTGTGTTGTGGGGACTAGAGGAATGGCATAGCCATTAAAGTGGCCTTGAGTTTAATTCCCCAGCACTACATAAAGCTGGGTTGTGGTGGCCCAAGGCAGTGATCCCAACACTTGGGAGGCTGAAGCAGGCGGATTATCCTGAATCCAAGGCTAGCCTGGGCTACACCAGTGAATTCAGGACCCGCTTGAGCTACAGAGTAAAAAAAAAGTGTTGTGAATGTGAATGGGCTCCCTGTCAATGGAATGAACACTGACGTAGGTAATCATATGCCTGCATTCTAAATCCAGCTTAAATTCAACCAAGATTAGTGATTTAGAGGTACATGTGCTTCTTCAGTCTTAGTTTCCTTTCTTCAAAATAAGTCTGAGTATATGATTTAAATATCTGTCACAACCATAACGTCAATTCTGTGACAGTTAAGTGTTTTAGAAGGATACCAATCAAATGATTCAAACGCAAGTCTATTTTTTTTTGTTGCACTTTCTCTTTAGGTGTTTTCTTTCCTCCATGTTTTTTGGTGCTCCTTTTCTCTCTCTGTCTCTCTCAGAGATTTCATCAAGTATTTTCTGCAGTGCTGGGCTAGAGGTTGCAGGTTTCTTTAGTGATTCTTGGTCATGAAAAGTTTTTACTTCTCTTTCAATTTTCAGGTATAATTTTGCTGGGTACAACAACATGGGTTGATACTTGCTGTCTTTTAAAGCTTGAAAGATCTTGCTTCAGGCTCTCCTAACCTTTAAAGTTTGCATTGAGAAATCTGCAGTAATTTGAATAGGTTTGCCTTGGTAGAATAAGGACTGTTTTTCTCTTGCTGCTTTTAATATTCTCTCTCCATGTTGTATTTCTGAGGTTTTGATTATCGTTTTGATTACGTAGTGCAAAGTCTCTTTGCTGGTTGTTATTTAGTGTTCTATAAGCTTCTTGTACCTAAAAATTTCTTTTTCTAGATTAGGGAAATTTTCTTGCATTATTTCAGTGAATACATTCTTTTTACCTTCGGTGTTGTCTTTTGCTCTTTCTCCCACAACCATAATGCTGAGATTGGTTCTCTTTGAATCATCCTTCAGCTGTTGTATCCAGTTACTTTGCTCATTTCTAATTCTGGAGTTGTGCCTAATTATAGCATTTGTTTCCTTAGCCTTTTCTTCAAGGTCTAAAATTCTGTCCTCACAATATTCGAGTCATCTTCTCCTGCTTTCACATATATTTTTCATATCTTGAATTTCAGCTAGATTTATTTTCAGATTTTTCTACTTTCTATCAAAATGTTCCTTCATATCTTGCATTTCCTTACTTACCTCAGCAAACTATTTGTGGCTTCAGTATTCTCAGTGAGCTTTGTCTCCATTAGGACCACTATTTGATTAGTAAGTTACTTATTAGCCCTGCTGATCAGTGCTTGCACTTCTTTGAGAATACCTTGTTTGAACTGGTTGTTTGACTTGTTTATTTGCTTTTTGGCTTACTTCCCTATGAGTTCCACTATTTCAGGGCACATGACACGAGTTTCTGGGGTCTCAGGCATCTCTGTGGGTATATCCCACTGTCTTCTGCCCATGTTTCTGTTGTTGAGGGACTTCACTTTAAAGGCCTAGCAAGAGATTTCTTTGATCAGCTATGACAGTATGTCATAGGAGCTGCAATTCCTCCGATTTCTGTGCTAAGAGTAGGCAGTGAGGGAGGACTTAATGGCCCAGTGGCCTCTGAGGGGTCTTATTCACTCCTAGCTCCTGCATCAAAGCTCTCCCCCAGTCCTGGCTTCCCTCCCTCAGAGGTATACCCACTATACTGCAGCTATTCAGGAGATCAGTGGCCTTTCTCTCCTCTCTGCAACTGCCTCTTGTGCCAGTTACTCTTCCTAGGCACTGTTTAAGACTGACCCCAAAATCCCTGGTGTACTCTTCTGAGCTTTTTTTTTTTTTTTTTTTTTTTTTTGTAACTTTAATCAGTTCAGTTTCAGGCTCTTCTCTTTCTTTCTTTTTCTTTCTTTCTTTCTTTCTTTTTTAATGGCTTCTGCTTACACCATTGGCTGGTATGGTGGCTGAGCACTGCTTTTGTGCTTTTGATCTGGGCTCCAGGAGGCCTTTTCTAGGGAGCTCACATTGCATTTATAGTATGCACTACCTGCAGGTTCATTTTTCAGGGGCAGGGGCTACCAGCTGCTGAAAATTCCCACTTCTCCCAGATTCTTGCTTACCTCAATCTGAGGTTCTGGACTTTGGGCTTTCCTTTGTCTGGTCTGTGGATGCTGGCAGCTCAGGGATGTGCCCAGTTGACTGCTGTTTTTTTCCACTTCCGATGTGTCTTCAGGATTTCTGACCTTCCTGTGGCCTCCTTTCAGTTGTTCGGGTGCTCCTTCCCTCTCCTAGCTTGGTTAGATGTTGTGGGCTCCGTGCAGGCTTTCCTCTCTCTGCAAACGCCTGGCGCTCCCAGCCTTTTGCAGCAGGCCTATGGTGGCTTCCTACACTGCCTTCTTTTTTCTCTGCTTCAATGTTCCTTTGGGATTCCTGATTTACTCTTGGCCTCCTTTTAATTGTTGGGGTGCTTCTCCCTCCCTACCTACATTGAAAAGGCAGTTTTTGACTAAATTCTCAACATTTTAAGTTGGTCAATGAGGAGACATTGTGCAGCTTTATTACTTGGCCACCACCTTGACCAGAAGTCAAGGTAGGATCTTTAAAAAAAAATCAACTTTATTGAGGTAAAATTTTGTATGTAATAAAATGCACCAACTTAAAGTATATAGTTCAGGGCTGGTGGAATAGCACAGTGGTTAGAGTGCTTGCCTAGCAAGTGCAAGGCCCTGAGTTCAATTCCCAGTACCACAGAAGTTGAGCGTGGTCATGGCCATAATACCATCATATAGCATGCTGAGGCAAGGGGACTCCCTTGATTTCAAGGCCTGTTTGGGCTATATAGCAAGTTCAGAGGAGCCTGTACTATAGGTCGAGACCCTGTCTGAAAATAAAGTATATAGTTCAATGAATTTTTAAAATGTAGCATTCATGCAGTGACTACCATTATCAAGATGGGGAATTTTTCTGCTGGGGGTGGTGGTAAGTGGTTGTCATCCTTTGACTTCAGGTTCGGCAGTTTACTGAGACACTGTAAAAAAAGAGAAAAAAGAAAAAAGCTTGGAAATGTACCAGTGTAAAGTTCTTGAATTCACTCTCCAGTACCACCCCCCCCCCCGGCCCCCGCCACCCACACAAATCATCTCTAGGTGTTTAAAAACAAAAGATGAGATAGTACAGAGGCATGCAATATAAAGACAAGAACTCTCCCTAACTTCATTACAGCTTTCTGCAAAAACATTTTGGCTGGAATTCTACCAGACTATTCCTTCTCAGTTTTGGCAAATTACAAATTACCTAAGCATAGGGGCCTTAGAAATTTCTAGAAAGGTCTGGAGGAATAACATGATGGTTAGAACATCTACCTAGTAAACACAGGGCTCTCAGTTCAATTCCCCAGTACCACATAAACTGGGCATGGTGGTGCACAGCTGTAATTACAGTACTTGGGAGGCTGAGGTATGAGGATTGCTGTGAGTTTGAGGCTAGCCTGGGCTACCTAGTCAGTTGAGAACCAGCCTGAACTATACATTGAGACTTTGTCTTAAAAGAAAAAAAAAAAAAAATTCCCCAGAGTGCAAGGAGCTCTCCAGATCCAGATCAATTAAATCATATCAGTGCTGCACAGGCATCCCCCTACACCTCCACCTTCGTTCCCCAAAACTTTCCAGTGCAAGTGATGGTGAGAACAGTTATCTTTTGCTAATACAGTTTTCAGTCTTCCTCTTCACTGGATTAAATCATACTTGTACTCAAATCTTGCTTAAAAGCTGAAGGTCGCTGACTTCCTCGAGGACTCTCCAGTGTGGACTCCTTTAGGGTATTACATCTGCTTGTTTGTCTACCTCATTCCTCAGGAGTCTAGTACATGCCTGCCATACAACAACACTAATGAGTGGATTTCTATTTTATTTTAATCTATCTTTATTTTTGTGGTGCTGGGGATTAAGCCCAAGTTCTTCACACTGTGCTACATTCCTGGTCCATTTTTTACTTTTGATTTTGAGACAGGGTCTCCTTAAATCTCTAAATTGCCCAGGTTGGGCTCAAACCTGGGATCCTACCTCAGCCTCCCAGACAGCTGGTATTGCAGGCCTCTGCCACTGGGCCCCACTAAGTGGATGTTCTTTTTTCTTTTTTTTTTTTTTTCTTTAATTTTATCTTGAGATGGTCTTACTCTGTAGTCCAGCTGGTCCTGAGCTCACTGTGGAGTCCAGGCTGGCCTGGAACTCACGACGATTCTTCTGCTTCACCCTGCCCAGTGCTGGGATTACAGGCATGGGCCATTACATTCTTCTAATCTTTATGTGGTGACAGGGATTCCAACTCAAAGCATTGCGCGAGCTAGGCATGCGCTGACCTGTATGCCCCCAGGTCCTAAGTGGATGTTTAAATGAATACAAAGCTTGTACGGAGAAGGTGGTAGCATTACTTACAATAAATTAAAGAAGCATGAGTGCACACCCTCGGACATCAGCAGTAGTCTAGGACCTCTCGAGGCTTCCTGCAACAACGACCCCCTCAGGCCTAGCGAGGACGAGGCGCCTCGTCCCGTGGCACAAAGTAGGCCCCGCGGCACAAAGTAGGCCCCGCTGGTGCCGGGAAAAGCACGGAAGCAAGTTCAGGCACGGCCGCCTCTGCGCGCCCTCCAGCCGAGAGGGGGCGCTGTGCGGAGGCACCAGCTTCCGGCGCGCTGTTGCTTCCTTCTGTCGCCGGCGCCATCACGTCCTGTTTTCGTTGGCCGCGCTGGGATGGCGGTCGCCGGTGTGGGTGTTGCTGCTTACTAGCGCCGGTCACTGCCCTACGCCCTGAGTGCGGTGCGGTCTCCCTTTTTCAGGGGTGTTGTTTCTGAGGGCTCAGATTGCCTGCAGCCTGCAGCATGGGCCGCGAGTCGCGGTAAGTTAATAAGCCGAGCGAAAGAGCGACTTCCTCCAGTCGGGTGAAGAGGCGGGAGTTGAGGTGGCTGCAGGGTCGGGCCTGGGACACCCCACGTGTGGCCCGCTCTACTTTGTAGCCACTCCGGGGGATGGGATCCTTGGCTCAGGAAATGCCCGTGCTGGGGCCGGCGGCAAGCTTATTCTTTTCCTGCACTATCAGCCATTTTATGCCGCTAGAGCGGGAAGAATAGTGCAGGCCGTCAGGGGTTGGACCCCACATTTCGCCACTCCATGAAGCCTGTTCTGGTCACCTCAAGCACGAGTGATTTTGGTTGAATATCTTGCCGCTTTGTGTTTTCACCATTTCTCAGCGCCTAATACTGTGTTTTAACTCTTGGTGCGCGTGTGGTCTTTTCTGGGGTCAGTTGAAAGAAGCCTGTAGGCCGACATTTTTACCGCGCCTACAGCATTGTGCACGACTGACTTTTTACCGGGCTACGATAAATGTTGCGTGAACATTTACTTAGAAAACAGATTTCATACTTTGGTACCTGATTTCTATCTTTTTGAAACTGCACTGGAAGACCTTATTAGAACCGTGGTATTTCTTAAGAATTTATTTATTTGAAGACAGGGTCTCACTCTAGCCCAGGCTGCCTTTGAACTCATAACAGTCCTCCTGCTTCAGCCTTCCCGAATGTAGGGATTACTGACATTATTGACGTGCCCCGCCACGCCCAGATATTATGTAGGCCTAGTAGATGGAACCCAAGGCCTTGCGCTTGAGTGGTCTAATCACTGAGCTAAGGCTCTCAGGTTCTATGTTGAGACAGGGTCTTGGTTTATAGTCCAAGCTGGTTCTTGACTCACTCTGTAGTCCATGCTGGCTTCTAACAACAGTCTTCTGCCTCAGCAGCCCGAGTGCAGGATTTATAGGCATGTACCATCACATTAGGCTTCCCCCCAACCCCTTAAAGTTTCTGGTATATATTTAGTAGTAACTGAAAGATGTTTGTTGTCTAGGGACAAAGACAGTTTTGTTTTGTTTTGTTTTGTTTTCCTTTAGACAGGGTCTCGGTAGTCCAGGCTGGTCCTGAACTCAGTGTGGAGCCCAGGCTGACCCTGAATTAATCTCAACCTCTTGCCAGCCTCCCGAGTGCTGGGATTACCCGGTTTATGTGGTGCTGGGGAATCGAACTCAGGGTCTTGAGCTTGCAAGGCAGGCACTTTGGCTGCTGGCTATCCCTCCGGCCCCACTGCCTGCTTCTGGTTCGTTTCTTCATTTACTGCTCATTCCTTGTCTCCTTGACTAGAAGCCCTAATCATTTATTGCCCAGACTTTCACACTTGATTCTGATGGACTCTTCTCTGGATTATCTGACTTTGTTTTTGCTGTCCTAATGTTAGATCCCTTGTACTTCAGCCAGAGTGACACTTCTGAAGTAAATATAAATCATATTCTATTCACTTAGCCTCCTTTGGTTCCTGTTACATCTGAGGTACTTTTTTTTTTGGTGGGTCTGGGTTGGAGTAGTACAGGGAATAGAAGCCAAGGCCTTCACACTGAGCTAATCACCAGCTCTCACTTCTCCCCTTTTTTGTGGTAGTAGAAATCAGGCCCTGGGCCTTCACTCTGAGCTACAGTTCTAGCCCATTTTTATTTTTGATTTTTGAGACAGGATATTGTCAAGTGGCCAGGTTATCCAGACCGAGCACAAACTTGTGGTCATCCTGCCTCAGCTTCTCAGAGTCCTAAGACTACAGACTTGTGCCAACGGGTCCAGTTTATTTTATTTATTTTTGTTTTATTTTATATTTTGTTTTTTGGAACAGGGTCTCACTCTGTAGTTCAGAGTGGTCCTGAACTCATTATGTAGCTAAGGCTGTGCTTGAACTCACAGCAATCCTCCTGCCTCAGCCTTCCAAGTGCTGAGATTTCAGGCATGCGCCACGACACCCTGCTTATTTGTACTGAGGAGTTTAACTCATGGTCTTATGCTTGCTGGGCATGTACTTTAACCATGGAGCTGGCCTACAGCCCTGGAACTGTCAGTTTGACTTGAAAAAAATAATTTATTTGTGAGCATTTGAAGATTTGGAGTAAAAAGTGTATACTAGGATCAGAATTCTGCTTTAGGAAGATAACCCTAGCACTAATAATTCAGATTTAAGGAAAATGGAGTAGAAGCAGGAAGACCAAGTATCTTTTCCTGAACTCATGATGAAGCCCAGGCTGGCCTTGGACTTGGGTACTTACTGCTTGACTTAGCGCTTGCTAGACCTTGCCACTCTTTCTTTGCTTTATTCTTCACATAGAAGCCAGAATAATACTTTGTTAAAAAATGAGTGATGTTATGTCTTTCCTCTGCTTAAAACCTTCCCATACCTTTTATTTGCTTTTTAAAAATAATTTATTTTATTTATTTACTGATAAGGGATTTTATAATGTTTTCCAGGCTGATCTTGAACTCTTGTGTTCAAGTAATCCTCTCACCTCAGCTACTGGATTGCAGGGATGATACACACACACACACACACACACACACACACACACAGAGTAATATATAATTTATTTTTGAGACAGGGTCTCACTATGTTGTTCAGGCTTATCTTAAAACCTTGAACTAAAAGCAATCCTCTGCGTCAGCCTCCTGAATAGTTGGAATTGTACATGTGTACTACTGCCCCTGGCCCAGTAGTTTTTCATCTTACTTAGTAGAAAAGACAGAAGCCAGGCCTGGTGGCATTGGCCTGTATTCCTAACACTGCATTGTTGTGCCTTTTGTTTGGAGAGTTTCTTCACCATATATTTACATGGTGTTTGTCTTTATTTCCTTGAGACCTCTATAAAAAATGTTGGTTTATAAGTGAGGCCTTCTCTAGTTACCTAGTATAAAATAGCAAATCTTTCAGTCTCTCAGCTTACAGCACTATTTGACATATTGTATATTTCTTTGCTTGATTATAAGCTTCATGGGCCTTTAAGCTAAGTACTTGGTGTGATTGTTCACTGTCTTTGCTTCTGTTTCAAGATAATTCATTCTTCTGTACATGTGCTTTATCAGAAGGATTCATTCTTTTACTCTTAATTTTTAAAAAAATAGTATATAAGTCCTATATTTAATTTTCTTACTGAGATTTTTTTGGGGGAAGGGAAATATATACAAGCTAACTGTTTGCTAAGCTTAATTTTTGACGTATTGCTCTTCCAGACACTATCGTAAACGGTCGGCATCACGGGGACGTTCTGGGAGTCGATCTAGAAGTCGGTCACCCTCAGACAAAAGGAGCAAACGTGGAGATGATAGAAGGTCTAGAAGTAGAGATAGAGATAGAAGAAGAGAGAGATCTCGAAGCAGGGATAAAAGAAGATCCCGGTCAAGGGACAGGAAGCGTCTGAGGTAAGATATCAATCTCTAGAGAACCAGTGATAAATTGAGTCTTCACAGCTAAATTGGGCTCCTCCAAAAGTGTTTTAGATGAGAATTTAGTAGCCCATTTATGGACCTTCTGCTTTATCTCCTTGTTTGATTAAATCCAGAAAGATTTGCCTACAAAGACTTTTAAGTTTGGGGCTGGAGGATTAGCACAGTGGTTAGAACACAAGGCCATAATTAGCTAGGTATGGTGGCCCACACCTATAATCCCAGTACTTGAAGACTTACAGGAGGAGGATTGCTGTGAACTTGAGGCCAGCCTGGTGTGTGTAATGAGCTCAGGTCTAGCTTGGACTACATAATGAGACTGTCTCTCAAAAAAATATCACAAACATTGTAAGTTTGGAAGCTTTAGGCTTTTTTTTTTTTTTTTTTTTTTTGAGACAGGGTCTCACTCTGTAGTCCAAGCTGGTTCTAAACCCACTGTGTAGCCCAGACTGGCCTTGGCCCTCAGGATAGTCTCTCTATCTTAGTCTCCTGAATGCTGAGATTATAGGTGTGTACCACCATGTCCAGCTTATGTGGTGCTAGGGAATTGAACTCAGGTAGCTTGCATAGCAAGCACTTTAATCGCTGAGCTATTCCTCCAACCCTCTGTTATATTTCTAAAGAAAATCGTTAGAGCCCACTGAAGGATGTCAAAAATAGAGTAAAAAATAAGATAGCATGTTCTGTTCATGGAGATTCAGATTTTACCACTGTGATCTGACCAGTGTGTTCAGAATATCCACTAAATTAGAAGTACAGAGCGTCACGCTAGAGCCTTCTCTAAGGTTTCCTTGATGCTTTAAACTCTTTTTTCCACCAGTATTGGAAACTAAATCCAGGATCTTTGAACTGGGCTATACTCTCACCATTTTAAAATTATTTTTTATTTTGAAACAGCGTCTTGGCTAAGTTGCCTATATTGGACTCTTAATTGTATGGTCCTCCTGCTTCAGTCTTTCAAAGTACAGGAATTATAGGTGTGCATCATCATACCCCGCTTTTTAAAAACTATTTTAATGAACTGTCTTAGATCTTAAGTGAAGAGCCTTTTAATCTTTGTTTTACATTATTTTACATTTGTATGGTTCTGTACGTACTGGCACAAGAAATGAAGGACAGAATGCAATGGTATTGCAAAGTATACTCATGGGTAGGATTTACCCATGACTGAATAATGCTAAGTAGTTCAGTTTCGTCTTATGTGGTCCTAGGAACAGTTTTATACAGTTCAGTCAAGTACTTGTTAAGCAAAATCGGTCTTTCACAGTCTTTAGTCTTTAGTCCAGGCTGGTCCAAACCTCACTATGTACCCCTGATTGGCCTCAAACTCATGGCATTCCTCCTACCCCTGTTTTCTGAGTGCTAGTATTATGGGCATGTATTTCTATGCCCAGCTAATCTTTATGTGGTGCCAGGGGATTGAACCCCGACCTTGCGCATAATAGGTAAGCACTTTAACCACTGATGTATGTCCCTACCTGCCATTTATTTTGATTTTAAGAAAGGATCTTGACAAGTTGATAAGTTACCCACACTGGCCTCAAACTTGGTGATCCTCCTGCTTCAGCTTCCCTGAGTGCTGGAATTAGAGACAGGCCTGTACTACTGGGCTCAGGTGATCTTTGACTTTTTGTTGTGAAAGTAGAATTACTACAAGATTTAAGAATTTTGAGAATAGCTATTGAAATCTTCATATCTGTAGAAACCGAGACACAGAAAGTTCTTAATCTGACATTTGTCATGTCCCTGGTTACTAGCAGCACCAGGGTAAAAATCCTTGCCTCCTAATCTTTAGGTTTAGTGATCTTTCTTTCTTTCTTTCTTTCCTTTTTAAAATTTTTTGGACAGAATCTCACTTTTATGGTCCCCATCCTTAGTCTTAGTTTTAGGCTTTTTTTCTTCCTAGACCTGTAAAACCCAGAGACTGACATATGCAAGGTAACTCTATCACTGAGCTACACCCTCAGCCCTAAGCTTTCTTTAAAAATTAGATTTTCTAAGCTATCTGGCCCAGAGCACAGTCCTGTAATCCCAATACTCTGGTAGTGTGAGTCAGAAGAATCACAAGTTTGAGCCCAGGCTGGGCTACTTAGCAATTGAGTGAGACCCTATCTTAAGTAAACAATAAAAAGGGGCTAGGGTGTAGGTCAGTGTGAAAACCCTGAGTTTGATGATCAATACCACAAAAAAGATATTTTTAATGTTTTTATTTAATTATTTAAATATTTGAGATTTGCTATGTTTGTCACTAAACATCATTATGTAATTAGCATCCTTTTTTATTGAGTACTTACAAGCATTTGTTACTTTTATGTAGCTGATTTGATAATTGAGGTGTCTGCTTTTTTTTTTTGAGGTAGGTAGGGTATTACTCTGCTTTTTGAGACAGGGTGTTGCCCTGCTTATGTGGTGTTGGGGAATCGAACTCGGGTCCGTAGAGCTTGACTTAGTGCTTACTAGGCAAGCACTTTAACTTCTGAGCCATTCCGACAGTCCTGAGGTGTCTGCTTTTAATACATTCACATTGAACTACATTTTCAGATCCCTCCTTTACCTTTTTCTTTCTTTTTTTTTTTTTCTTGAGACAGAGTCTCACTCTGTAGCCCAGACTGATTCTGAACAATCTGCCTGCCTCAGCCTCCCAAGTGCTAGGATTACAGGCATGCACCACCATGCCCAATTTACATAGTGCTGAGGAATGGAACTCAGGTACTTAGTGCTTGCTAGTCAATTGTTTTAGCTGCTGAGCTCTTCCTCCAGTCCTCTCCCCTCCTTTTTTATCTTTTTTTTTTTTTTTTTTTGGATACAGGGTGCCACTCTGTGGTCCCGCTGGTTCTGAACTCACCATGTAACTCAGGCTGGCCTTGACCACATGGCAATCCTGCATTGGCCCTCCGAATGTGGGGATTAAAGGCATATGCCACTATGCCTGTTTATGTATGCTGGGGAATCAAACCCAGGGACTTGTGCTTTCTAGGCAAGCACTCTAACCACTGCGCTATGCCCACAGCCTCTCTGGCTCATTTTTAAAATTGTTTATTTGAGGTAGGGTCTCAGTGAGTTACCAGGGTGACTGTCCTCTTGCCTCACCCTCCCACAGTATTAGGGTTACAGGTATGCACCACCATGCCTGGCTATGAAGCTTTTTTCAACATGTGAAAGAATCAAGATCTGTAGCAGTAGCTTCCTGTGGCCACAGAAAAAATGAGAAATCTCCCCCTTTCAGGCGTTCCAGAAGTAGAGAGAGAGACAGAAGCCGAGACCGAAGAAGATCTCGCAGCCGAGACAGGAGACGCTCAAGGAGTAGAAGCCGGGGCCGAAGATCCCGATCCTCCAGTCCTGGAAATAAAAGCAAGAAAGCTGAGAATAGGTAATGTTACACGGGACTGTGTCTCCTGCAGGTTGAGAGCCACTTCCCTTCCTTTTGCCTGCCTTTTTTCTCTCTCTTTAAATTTGTCTTTTCAGATTATTCCTGAACTTGGATCCCTCTGTGAATGGTAGGTGGATTTTTAATTTAGTGGGTTATGAAGATTGTGATTCAGCTGGAACACTCAGTGCATTGTACTTTATTTTACTACATACCATTAATGGCAGAAATATATTTTATAGACAGCTGGTGTTTGCTACACTTTTTTCTTTGAAATTATTTTCTTAATATTTCTGACATTTGTTAACAAATAACTTTATGTTATTCGTTGATATTTAGGATGGGTAAAATTTGCTTGTGTTAGCTAAACGTGTGTGTTTCCTTGAGTTGCTAGTAAGTTCAGGTTCAAAATGTAATGTGTCCATTAGTTACGATGTTTATTTATATTTTTCTTATCAATGATTTGTTCCTTATCTATTATTGCTTGTTTATTGAAGTCAGAATAGTTGATATATAGGCTTATATGTTTTCTGTATATTCTTCGTTTAATTATTGACATTTTCCACTATTTATTTTACTTTGCAAATTTTACTTTTATATCACCAAAGTCACAACATGTCTTACTTAGATTTTATTCCTGGGGAAACAGTACTTAACACCCACAACTTAGGGAGGTAAGGTTTATTTTAGGTTATAGTTTTAGGAGGTTCCATTCATGGGCAGCAGACAGTGGTGGAAGGGTGTGGCAGAGGGCCTACCTGGGGAAATGTTCTTCATCTCATGGAGACAGTAAGGACAGTGCAAGAGCTCGCGTACTCCCGTGCTAATGATCTGCCTCTTCCAGGTTAAAACCAGTGATTGGACCCCTCCAACCAGGCCCCCACCTCTTAACACAGGAAATCAATAGGTTAACTCTATAGTAGAATCACCTTCCAAATAGGAGGCTTTTGGAGAATATTTCACTATTTTGCTGTTTGTTTATTGTAGTATTGTGGATTGAACCCAGGACCTTCACACTGAGGTACATCCCTAGTTCAATTTTTTATTTTTTGCTTTTGAAACTGGGTCTTGCTGCGTTGCCTAGGCTGGGCTTGAACTTGTGATCCTTCTGCCTTGGTAATTATGGCTTCTGCCTGCTATAATTGTGGGCCTGTGCTGCCAGGCTGGCTTCATTGGGGTTTATTTTTCAATTAAAATAAAATAGAAGTAAGGGAGTAGCTTAGTAGTTAAAATGCTTGCCTAACATGCCTGGGTTTGATTCCTTAGCCAGTCAGGCTATCCAGTCAGGGTGCATGCATGTAATCCCAGCAGTTAGGAGGCTGAGGCAGGAGGATTGCTGTGAGTTCTGGCTAGCGTAGACCTGGGCTTCGTTTGACTAGCCTGGACTACAGAGCAAATTCCTGTCTCTAATAAGTATGTTAAGCTTTTTAAGGTCTTACTGTGTGATTTAAACTGGTTCTAAACTCACTGTGCAGCCCAGACTGGCCCTTAACTCAATGCATTCTTATTGCCTCAACCTCCTGAGTGCAGTGTTTACATGTGTGTGCACCACTGAGCCCAGCTTATATGATACAGAGGGAATTGATTCAATCCTGGGCCTTGTAGTTGCTAGGCAGGTGCTCTAACTGCTAAACTATGCCTCCAGCTCCAATGAGTAAGGTTTTTTGTTTTTGTTTTTTATTTTTTTCTTGAGACAGGGTCTTGCTCTGTAGTCTGAGCTAGTTCTGAACTCACCATGTAACCCAGGCTGCCTTCTAACTCATGGCAGTCCTCTTGCTTCAACCTCCTAGGTGCTAGGATTACAGGTATGAACCACTGCATCCGGCTTACCAATGAATTCATTTTTTAAAAAAATTCAGGACAGTGAATGAAATATTTAAGTGCAATTTATTAAATAATTTTAAAGCAAACATCTGCATATTTAGCACCAAGATCAAGAAATAAGATTGTCACATACCCTAGAAGTCTTCCATTTTCCTTAAACTCAAACCTGCCCAGATAAATCTACTGCTGACTTTAATAATTTCTGTGCATAGATAGTGCATTTCTTTTTGATCTTATAACCTGTGTGTGTATCTGAAAAAAATAGTTTCTTTCCCTCCCCTTTTTTTAAATGAGTCAAGGACTGGCTCTAAAGTCCAGACTGATCGTGAATTCACTTTGTATTGTAGCTCAGGCTGGCCTCAAACACACGACAGTACTCCTGCCTCAGCCTCCAGAGTGCTGAGATGACAGGTGTGCACTACTACACGTAGCTTTAGATGCTTGTGATTTTTAATTTTACTTGAATAGAGTCTGTTATTTAAGATCCACCTGTGTTGCTTCTAGCAGTATTTCATTTTTATTACTGAAGAGTATTCTGTAGCTCAGGCTGGTCCTGAACTCACTAATGGACTCATGGCGGGCCTCCTGCCTCAGCCTCCCGAGTGCTGGGATTACAGGTGTGTGCCACCAAACCCAGCTTATGTGGTGATGCAGCATCAAACTCGGGTCCTTAGCCCTTGACGTAGCAAGCATTTTAACCGCTGAGCCATTCCTCCAGGCCGTGTATATAATTTTTAAGAATTTATTGGGACTGTGAGTGTAGCTTAGTGGTAAAGTGCTTGCCAAGTGTAATCCCCTGGGTTTGATACTGGAGCACCATATAAAGATTAGCCACGTGTGGTAGGTACATGCCTGTAATCCCAGCACGTGGGAGGCAAGAGGATTGCTGTGAGTTGAAGGCAAACCTGGGCTACTAAGATGAGACCTCTCTTTCTCTCTCACACACACACACCTCTCCTGCTCCACACACTATGTTTAGGTGCTGGTGCTCAAGTTCAGGGCCTTCACACTGGAGTACAACCCCCGAACCATTTTTATTTTTGATTTTGAGAGAGTCTTGCTAAATTGCAAGGTTTTCTTGGGGTCCTATTTTAATCTCCCCTCTCACAGTGCTGGGAATACAGACCTGTGCCGCTAGGCCTAGCTACTATAATTTATCCATTCTGTTCAGATGGGTGTTGGTTTGTTGAAACTTCGGGCTATTTATTATGAGCATTCTTAGTATATAGCCAAGTATACATATACGTGAGTTTCCTTAGGGTATGTATCTAGAAGTGAAATTGCTTGGCCATAGATAGTTGTGTTTTTTCAGTAGGTAATCCCAAATTGCTTTCCAAAATATTTGTACTAGTACTTCTGCCATCAGTGATGAATTCTATTCCTCTGTGCTTTTTTAAATATTTAAAATTGTCAATCTTTCAAATTTTTGCAAATGTGTACTACCATATTGTGGTTTTAATTTGTATTTTCTTGATTGCAGTTGAGGTAATTGGAGACTTTTCATGTTTTTGTTGATCATTTGGATTTCTTTTCTGTGGTACATTTTCTATTTTGCTTATTTTCCTGTTGAATAATTTTTCTCTTTAAAAGTTGATGTATAGTAGGGTTTTTTTTCTTTTCTTTTTTTTTTTTACTTCTATTGGTAAATGCTGAATACCTATTATCCAAAATGCTTGGGACCAGAAACGACAGATTTTTTTTGACTATTTTTGCATGTGGGCTTCAATTATAAACACAAAATTCACGTATGTTTTATATATAACTTATACATGTTAGCCTGAAAGTAATTTTATATAATATCTTGAGTATGTCTATGTTTTGACTACAAACTCTTAATGAGGTTTGGTGTGGAATTTTCCACCTGTTGTGTCAGGTGAATACTCAAAAATTTTGAATTTACCATCAATTCAGATTAGGATTGTTTGGCATTTTTTGTTTTTGAGACAGGGTCTTGCTCTGTATTTCAAGCTGGTCCTAAACGCACTATGTAGTCCAGGGTGGCCTTGAACTAGTGGCAGTATTCTTACCTCAGCTTCCTGAGTGCTGGGATTTTGGGCACGCACCACTATATGAGGTTTATGTGGTACTGGGGAGTCAAATGCAGAGCCTTGAACTTGCCAGGCAAATGCTTTAACGGGTGAGCTGCTCCTCCAGCACACCGAGTGCTTTTAATGAACACAGATCTTGGACTTCAGAATAACAGATATTAGCATAAACCTGATGATGGCAGCCTGAGAAAAGGAAATTATAAAAACTAAACATAAAGGTGTATGTTAAATATAACAAATTCAGTTTTTTTCAAGAATGGAAGTTCTTTTAACATTAGAAAATCAGTGTAATAGACTGGCTTTAAGGAGAAAGGTCATGATTAAGTAGGTTTAAGGGAGCTGGAAGAATAG
This sequence comes from Ctenodactylus gundi, assembly GCA_004027205.1. NCBI lineage: Eukaryota > Metazoa > Chordata > Mammalia > Rodentia > Ctenodactylidae > Ctenodactylus > Ctenodactylus gundi. The sequence continues at coordinate 75,330 of PVKB01003543.1, read as the reverse complement.
CACAGTAGTCAAAGCACTTGTCTTGCAAGGGCAAAGGTCCTGAGTTTAATTCTCCAGCACCACATAATAGCTGGGTATGCTAGTGCATGCCTCCCAGCATTTAGGTGGGTGGCAGGAGCATTTCTGTGAATTTGAGGCCAGCTTAAGCTACATAGTGAGACCTTGTCTCAAAAAAAGAGATTCAGGAAAAGTATTTTATTAAATTTTACATATACTCATGTTTTAAAGGTTCTTAGTTGACATGAATAGAAAATGTATTTCCCAAACTAATCATAAAATTAGATTTATTCAACTTTATCTGCTTTTTGGTGATTAAGCCTCATTTTATCTCCTGGACCTATTGAAATAAATACTGTTGTGTTGTGGGGAGTACTAGGAGATGGAGCTCCCAGCCTTCACACTGAGCTACATGCCCAACCCATTTTTTGTTTTTGATTTTGAGACAAGTTCTTGCCAAGTTGCCCAGGCTGAGCTTGAACTTGTAGTCTTTCTGCTTCAGCCTCCCAGAATGTTTGGATTATAGGCCTGTACCACCAGGCCCAGTTTGACATGGATATTCTTGAAGAAGGTTGGAGGACTTTCTTTACCAAGACTATTAACACTTGAAGAGAAGTTACAGAAATTAGATCAGTGTAGTACTAGTGTAGAGATACAGAAATAAATAAATGAACCTTATACGGAGCCCAGAAACAGATCTATAAATACACTCCATTGATAAGTAACACTTCAGTTGCTGAGGAAATTTTTAAAATAAGTGATATTAGGAACATCTCATTGTTACCCAAAAAGCAGTTGTAGGCAGATTAAAGACCAAGTTAGATGGTAAAACTAGGTAAAATACAGTTTATGCTCAGTGTTATAGTTAAATGTCTTGCAGGTAACAAAGATTTGGTGTATTTTTCTACTCGTTAATGTTTTACTTTCCTATTTAAATTTGTAATTGTTTTTATATGGTGTATCATTTTTCTTGATTAAATTTCCAGATATTTGTGGTCATAATTGTCATTAGTGTCATGAGATTAACTTTTTATTACATTTCCAATTTATTACTGAAATATGAAAATGCATTTTATTCTTAGAAATTTATTGGGTTTTGGGGGGAGGTTTGTTGCTGGGGATTGAACCTAGGATCTTCACACTGAGCTGCATTTCCAACCCTTTTTTTGTTGAGGCAAGTTGTTGCCTGATCACTAAGTTGCCCAGGCAAGGCTTGAACTTAAATTTTTCCTGCTCAGCCTCCAAGAGTGCTAGGGATAAGCAGATGTATGCCACTACTTTTGGCTAGAAGTTTAATTTTTTTACTTAAAAAGGGAAGTGCAAGTCTATAAAAATATTTTAATTGAATATTTTCATAACAGATGATATTTCTCCCTTTGTTTCTCATAGGTCTAGGTCCAAAGAAAAAACAGAAGGTGGAGAAAGTTCTAAAGACAAGAAAAAAGACAAAGATGACAAGGAGGATGAAAAAGAAAAGGATGCTGGTGTATGTTTGCTATCTCAAAACAATCATAGTACCAGTCTTGTTTCTGTGAAAGGACAAATTACTTTTTAGTGATATATGCTTTATTTTAAAATAAAAATAGAAATAAGATAAACAGGAGGATAAATTAGTAATTGTCTTGTGAGAAATATTTTTTTGCGGGACAGAGGTATAGCATGGAATTTAGAGCACTTGCCTAGTTTGCACAAAGCCCTGGGTTTGAATCCCTAGTACCACATAAAAATTAGCCGGGCATGGTTGTGTATACTTGTAATTCCAACATTCAGGAGGCTGAGGCAGGAGGATTGCTGTGAGTTTGAGGCCAGAAGGACCCTGTCTCAAAAAAATTTTTCTTTCCAGAAAAAAAGTTGCCTATTGATACTCATATTTTCATATACAGATATGCTCAGACTATGTAAATATCAATTTACCCCCAAAAAGTTATGTAAGTTTAGAATTTAGCATATGAAAATATGTTTTTGTACATGTTTGCCAGTGGGGGGAGGCTAAAATTTGTTAATCTAATAAAAAGTGATCAGTGTCTTGAGTTTCTTATAGTTTAGTGAGTAAATATTTTAAATAGTATCAATGTTTGAACAGAGTAACTAAGAAAATATTTCATAGGAAGTCATAGCTTTGATTGCTGAACCAGTTTCTTCTATTGAATGGGTGATCCTGACAAAAAACTGTTTAGGGGCTCATCTTTTAGAGAAGATGGCAGTATTACAGAATTTAAGTTGAGGAGCAAAGCTTTCCTTTTGTTGTTTAAGGAGTAAGTTTATTTTTAAGATGCAGTCGAATTATGTTACAAGATAGTTAGGAAGTCAGAAGTAATTCTGTAACCACTCCTGCGCAAAACACTGTCACACTTACAAGTTTATAGTATTTTCTTTGTCTATATTAGTATGTGTATATATCCATAAATAGCCCTAATGGTAGCATTAACAAGTCAGTTCCTAAAGTGCTAGATCTTCTGGCTATAAAAATGGTTTGCTTTCTCCATTTGAGAACATTTTTAGTCTTGATGAACAGTTTTCAATGGCTAGTTCCAGAAAACATAGACAAAATTAAAAGACAGCTTCTTTCTCCAAAACTTTTTAATCATGTTGGTCACTTTCATTTATTTAACTAGTCTGTAATAGAAAATGGCTTCTCCTAAAAGAAATCTTGGAGAAGTTTGGAGGACTTAAAATTGATAGTAATTGTGAAGCTTTTTTTATTAGTTGATTCAGGGTTTTCGGGGTTTTGTTTTGTTTTGTTTTTATTTTGATGCTGAGTGGCTACATTGCCCAGGCTGGGCTTCATTTTGTAATCCTCCTGCCCCAGCCTCCTAGAGTGCTAGGATTACTTGTATACCACCAGGACCAGTTTTGACTGGTTTTTTATTTAGAGGAAGAATTCTAATGTGTGTGTGTATGAATACTTAATTAAAATTAGAGTAAGTTGTGGTGTTGGGAATCAATCCTTTCCTTTTTCTTCCTTCCAGTTCCAGAGGTCGAGCCCAGGGCCTTTACGCAGAGCTAATTCCTAGGCCCCTGCCCCCAACCTCCCTTTTTTTTCTAATTTGAAATAGAATCTCACTAAGTTACTCAGGGTTGGCTTGAACTTGCTGTCCTTCTGTTTCATCCTCACAGAGTGCTAGGATTACAGGGATTACAGACCTTTGCTACTGGATCAGGAACCTTCAGCTTTGCTTAGTTCATGATACTTTTTATTACGATTTCATTTTGATAATATATTTGTAGGGTTTTTTAATAAAGATGAGTATATTTAGGAATACATTTATACATTTTTGTTTTTCATAATTTTAACTTTGATGTTTGGAATATCACTTCAGGAAATGTTGCTAATACTGGTTTTTCTTTTTATTTTTCCTCTCTTTCTTCTAAGAACTTTGACCAGAATAAGCTTGAGGAAGAAATGAGAAAGCGAAAAGAAAGAGTTGAAAAATGGCGAGAAGAGCAACGTAAAAAAGCTATGGAAAACATAGGAGAATTGAAAAAGGAAATTGAAGAGATGAAACAAGGGAAAAAATGGAGTTTAGAAGATGATGATGGTACATTATTTGTTAGACTAACTACCTATTTAGCTGTTCATGGAATATTTTAGAATTATTAGTACTATTTCATATTGGTATTTTTTTATTACGTAAAATATACATAATACCATGTTGTTGAAGTACAATATAGTGGAAATTATACATATACAAAATATATTTAAATGGCCTTTTATACCATTTAAAGTAAAAACTTCCCTAGTAATAAATACATTCATAGTGTTTTACAGGCATCCTCACTATTCATTTCTAGAACTTTTTTATTGTCTCAGGAAACTGTGCCCATTAAAGAGCTCACCATCTTACCCTTGTCTTCTTGTATTTTTTTTTTTTTTTTTTTGGACACAGATCTCACTCTGTAGTCCAGGCTGGTCCTAAACTCACTATGTAGCCCAATGTATTTATATGCCACATTTGGTTATCCATTCATCTGTTTTAAATTTAAGTAGTTTCTGCCTTTTAATTATTGTGAACCTTGCTGCTGTGAACCAAGGCCTTACCCATGCTATGTAAGTGCTCTGCTTATTGGAATCCATGAATTCAGTGATTTGGGTCTATCTATATACCTCAGAGTCGAAATGCTGAATTTATATTGAATGTTTCTGTTTTCTGATATGCCTTCTCTGCTGTCCAGATTAGCCTTGAACCCTTGGTTTCAGACTGTCTTCCCACCTCAGTCTTGAGTAGCTGGGACTGCATGCAGAAGCCACCACATCTGGCCCTATTGAAATTTTTTAGTACTTCTTTTAATGTTTATGTTAAGATTAAGTTGTATAGTTACGTTTGGAAAAAATTACTGATTTTAGGGTGAACGGAGTAGATGCTTGTGAACGTAGTAAATTGTTCTTTTTACTAAGTATATGATTTCTTGAGGCAAATTTGTACGTGCACATAACATACTTGAATCATGTCTCCATACTCCACCTAATTTATTTCCCTCTACCCCCCAATCCCAGCCTGCTTGCTAGTCCAGGCTGGTCCTGAACTCACTGTGTAACCAGGCTGACCTCAAATTTACAGTAATCATTCTGTCTCAGCCTCTCAAGTGCTGGTATTACAGGCATGCACCGCCACACTTGCTCTGTGTCATATTTTCTTTTCTTTTTTTGATGCATATAATGTATTTTGGTCATATTCATCTCCATCACCCACATTTATACTCCCATCTCCCTCCCTCTTATTTCCTTCATCTTGTCCAATAACAGTTTCCCATCTGTTTTCCTGTTATCCCCTCTAGATTCTACGTATTAAAGAGAATATGAGATACCTGTCCTAAGTCTGTAGCTCTTCAATTTTTTAGTAATAACGTAAATGTTATCAATGAGAATACATTAAGAGCATGCTTTCAGCTCACTTTTCTGATTTTCTAGTACTGGAGGTAGAATTCAGGGCCCTTGTATTGAGCTACAGCCCCAACCCTTTTAAATTTTGGGACAGGGTAATGCTAAGTTGCCCAGTGGGACACCAATTTGTAATCCTCTTGCCCCGAGCTCCCATAGTGCTGGGATTGCAACCCTGTGCCACAAGTCCCACCTCTCATTTTTCATAATTCAGAAGAAAAACATTTTCTCCTGTAACTTTTGTTTTCTTTTTCTTTGTGGTACTGGGGATTGAACTCGGGGTTTCACCTATACCGGGTGTGTGGTCTGCCACTGAGACGCATTCTCACGCCTATAGATTCACTGTTTAGGTATAGGTTTTTTGACCTTTTTAATTAAAAAAAATTGTCAACTTTTTTTTTCTTATTATTATTCAGATGTCACACTTTTCTTTTTGTTGAAATAGGGTCTTACTCTGTAGTTCAAGCTGGTCCTGAACTCACTGTGTAGCCCAGGCAGGCCTTGAACTCAGGTGATCTCTCTCAGCCTCTTGAGTGCTGGAATTATAGGCTGGTGCTACCATGCCTGATTAGTGTGATGCTGGGAAATTGCTAGGCAAAGACTTACCAGCTGAGCTACAGTCCCAGCCCCACATGCCTTATTTTATAAAGGAAAAAATTTGAAGTGCGAGCATTTGAATTCAACCTAGCTGGAGATTTGAAAAGGGACATGCTTAAGTGGTGGGAGAAAAGGTTAGAGAGGTAGGGTGTGTTGTATATGGAGTATTTCCTTTTGAAAGGAATGTACAAAGAAAGCATGTTCTGATACTTTAGATGATGAAGATGATCCTGCAGAAGCTGAAAAGGAAGGAAATGAAATGGAGGGTGAGGAGTTAGATCCACTAGACGCTTACATGGAAGAAGTAAAAGAGGAAGTAAAAAAGTTTAACATGAGAAGTGTGAAAGGTGGTGGAGGAAACGAAAAGGTATGGGATTTTCTCTTATTTTTAAAGGTGTATATTTCTACTTGGAGAATGAGTTCTTTGTTGCATTGTTTTATGTTGATTTGCATGTTTGTGAAGTTATTTTTATTTCTTTTCATCTCAAAGATGGCAGTATTTTTACTAGTACTAGAGAAGCTGGTGAATTTCAGCTATAAATGTACTTTAAAAAACCCATCTTAGTACCATCTTTGGTTAGTGTCTTTGCTTATATTAACCCTCTCAAACGTATTCCAATTTTCTTAGCTTACCTTACCCTCTTTCTTACAGAATTTATTATCTTTTCCCAAATTACATAAATTTTAATTGTTCACTGTTCTTTCCTTTCTCTCCAAAGTAAATTCTCCAATTCTTTACCTGTTTTGTTTATTGATTCATGTAAGCTCTAATAAGTGAAAAGTGTCATTTAGAAGATTTATTTATTTACTTACTTATTGGTGGTGGTGCTAGAGGTTGACCCCAAGGCCTTGGGCGTACAAGGCAAGTGTACTACCACAAAGGTATGTCCCCATTTCCTAGGAATGTTTTTTAAGTAAATGATCATATTATGTAAATTATATATTGTGCAGTAAACCATAAAGTTATCACAAAATTGAGTATGATTGCTACATTTAAGTTTGTACAGATCAGAAATCCTTTATGCTATTTGTTGATTCATTAAGTTGTCACTAAATCCATTTGATTTAAAATTGTAAAACTTACTATTTTGCTGCATTTGGCATATAATTTGTGTTTCACTTTTGCAAGGCATTTTATATTACTTTTTTGTTTTAGAAGTCTGGACCAACAGTTACAAAAGTTGTCACTGTCGTTACTACCAAAAAGGCAGTTGTAGATTCTGACAAGAAGAAAGGTGAACTGATGGAAAATGATCAGGATGCCATGGAGGTGATTTTCATTATTTTTGACTTTGTTTCTAGTAGTATTTAGAAGTATTTTTGCAAAGTGTTGATGGAGATGAGCTTTTCTGTTACTTAAACCATTATGAAGAGTTTTTGTTTATTATAGTTGAATAGTAATAGTTAGTTAAATATTTAGTTGGCAAAAAATTCTGACATCTGTCATTCTTTGCTTTGTGTCCATTTTTTTCCTCTTTTTCCCTCATTAGCTCACATTAAGCATGGACTAGAGATACTAAATGAAACGACAGAATTAAATTTCTTCCCTTTAACAGGCTATAATGATTTCTGTAGTGAGAAATAGTAGCAAAGCTTTATTAAAGTCATTTCTGAGGCTGTAGCGTAGAGCCCTGTCTCAAAAAAGAAAAAAAAAGGTCATTTCAGAGAATTATTTTAAGTTTATTGGGCATTATAATTTTCCATAAGGACAAAGAAGAAAATTAAGTTGAAAAATTCTTCAGGAACCAACTGTCTTTTCTTTCTTTCATCTTTTATGGCACTGAGGCTTTAGCCTGGACCCTTCACACTGAGCTATATCCCTGGTCTGCTTTTGTTTTTCAATTTTGAGACAGAGTCTCCCTAAATTACCTAGGCTGGGCTTGAACTTGTGATCCTACCTTATAGTGCTGGGATTAAAGGCCTGCACCACCACATCCAACTGTATTTCTATTTAAGATGTTAAACATATGAGTTTGATTTGAAATTACAAGGTTTCACATTTCCTGAAGTAACATGAAAATCTTATCGATCAGATAGTTTAATAACATGTTGACAAGGATGTAGGATAAAAAGGAATGCTTCTACACTACACTGCTTGTTGAACCTGTAAATTAGTACAACCATGATGGAAATAAGTATCAAGATTCCTTAGAAAATGCAAATAAATACCACATTTGACCCAGGTATATATTTTCTTTCTTCCCAAGAGTTAATCATCCAAGAGTACTACCTGCATACCCATGTTTATGGTAGTTCACCTTGTAATAGCTCAATCCTGGAAATGGCCTTTTATCAGCGGATGACTGGGTAAAAAAAGTGCTTACACACAATAGAGTATTACATTGCTATAGAGAAAGATAAATTCAAAGCATTTGTAGGAAAATAGGCACACTTTGAGACTAAGGCTTAGTGAGGTAAGTGGACATAAAAAGTTACATATGAGACGGTCTCACTTGCATAAGAAAGCCAAAATATAAATTTCTAACAGTGCAAAATGTAAGAGAGGTGAAAGGACATAGGGAGGTGGACCTCAAGGCAATGGGAAGGAGATGTGAGAATGGGGTAAGGGATGGAAATAGGAAAAAAAGATCAAAAAGTGGTATGTGTATACATGTCTCCCAAGCTATAAGTGACCGACATGTAAATGATTTTAAATTTTCCCTTTTATATTTTCCCGTTTGTATTGCAAACGTATACAAGTCAAGTTATTGTTCTTTGCAAAAAACTACGCTATTTTAGAAAGTAAAAATAAAACCAAGGAGTAGTTTTTAGGCCAGAAAAATTTTAATATCTAAAACTGTCGCCTCTCCTAAACGTAAAATGATAATGGATTTTTTTTTTTCAACCTAAGTATTCTTCAGAAGAGGAAGAAGTTGATCTTCAGACGGCCCTTACAGGCTATCAGACAAAACAGAGAAAGCTTCTGGAACCAGTTGATCATGGAAAAATTGAATATGAACCATTCAGAAAAAACTTTTATGTTGAAGTTCCAGAACTAGCAAAGATGTCTCAAGAGGGTAAATTTTTCCTCTGCTTTTATTTATATTGGGATCAGAGGAGTATACGTTTTACCTTACCTAGAAGAAATATAGATATATCTGTGAGATGCAATGTGTTCTTTCTGGAAATATTTTAAAAGAACACAAATATTAATTCAACTCATGTAGTTGATGGTTTTGGGGTTGAAATAATCTTAATGTGAAGTTGCAGGTAACATTCTGTTAGCCCTACTGGTAAGTTGAGAGATGCCACTGTGAATTGGTGTTATTATCTGTTTAATAAAGGTAATTGGGACAATTTATGCTAAAACAAATGTTTGTATTGTCAGGTTTTTTTCTTACTCTTTGGTTTAAGAAACAAAAGTTAAATTGTTAAACTTTAGGGTTTTTTTCTTTGTCTAATTGATTGCAGTAGTAAATGCTTTAGCTGACTGGGATATTCGGTGTTTCCTCCTGTAGCTTTTCTATGAAATTATCTTTCATAATTATAAATACTAAAAATTCTTGGTCCTACCATGCCTAAATGAAAGGTAGAGGGTACCATTAGAATAATATTTAGGAGTTTCTAATTTGGGTTTTATATTTTAGAGGTGAATGTATTTCGATTAGAAATGGAAGGCATTACAGTCAAAGGAAAAGGTTGCCCCAAACCGATTAAATCTTGGGTCCAGTGTGGAATTTCCATGAAGATCTTAAATTCCCTCAAAAAGTAAGTGGTTGTCTACATTTTTTCAATGTCTTGCAATTCAAAATAACCCTTTCACACAAATAACTTTCTGGGTTATATCTTTTTCTCTCTTTTTCTGTTTTTTTTTTTTTTTTTTTGAGACAGAGTCTTGCTCTGTATCCCAGTCTGGTCCTGAACTCACTGGTGTAGCCCAACCTGGCTTGGACTCAGGACAGTCTGCCTGCCTCAGCCTCCTGAGTGCTGGGATTACAGGCATGCACCACCATGCCCAGCTTTATGTGTTGCTGGGAAATTGAACTCAGGGCCTTGCACTTACAAGGCGAGCTATTTAATCCCTGTGCCACTCCTCCTGCCCATGTGGGCTTTATCTTTACTGTGGTAGGAAAACTTCCTCTTTCTTGTGGTGCTGGGATTGAACCTAAGGCTTTTATGTATGCTAGGGCAAACATTCTAAATCCCATCCCTTTCTTTTTTTTTTTCCTCTTAAATGGCTTATAGAAATATAATTTAAATAAACAGTTTACCATTTAAAGCACACAGTTCATTGGTATTGGTATGCTTATGGAGTTGTGTAAACACTTAATTTTAGTACAGTTTTAGTTTACCCAAAATAAACTTATATGCATTAACAGTCAGTTTTCTTGTATTTTTCTTATACTGGGCAACTATTAATAGACTTCCTATCTCTGTAGATTTGGCTTTTTCTTTTTTCTTTTTTCTTTTTTCTTTTTTTTTGTAACAGGGTCTCTGTATTCCAGGCTGGTCCTTAACTCACTGTGTAGCCCAGGCTTGCCTTGGACAGAAGGCAATCCTCCTGTCACAGCCTCCTGAGTGCTGGGATTACAGGCATGTGCCACCATACCTGGCTTTATGTGGTGCTAGGGAATTAAACTCAGGGCCTTGTACTTGCAAAGCAAGCGCTTTAACTGCTGTGTTATTCCTGCAGCCCCTATATTTGGCTCTCTCAGAGACATTTCATAAATTCTGACTGACTTCACTTGGAATAACCACAGGGCTTATTCATGTTGTAGAATCTCTTAGTACTCTGTTCTTTTATATTGCCAAATAACATTTTATTACTAATAGAGATATACCACATTTTGGAAGAGCCTATTTTCATGGAACTCTGAGGGGTTCAGACATATCATTTCTCTAGTCTTTTGATTATGTTAGTTTCCATTTGTACATTTTGTTTTTTCCTTTGAGATGGGTCTCCCTCTATAGCCCAGGCTGGTCCTGAACTCAATATGGAGCCCAGGCTGGCCTTGGACTCATGGCAATCCTCTTGACTCAGCCTTTCAAGTTCTGGGATTATGGGCATGTGCCATCATGCCTGGCTTATGTGGTGCTGAGGACTTGAACTCAGGTACTTAGCACTTGACTTAGCGTTTGCTAGGCAAGTGGTTTAACAGCTGAGCCATTCTTCCAGCCCCTCCATTTGTACTTTCTAATTTCTTTAGGGATGACTGTGCTAGGGATCCTACTCTGCTGCCATTTTGACTGGATGTCCCAGAGGTCTCATTTCTTCTCTTCCTTTGGTTTCTTTAGGCATGGCTATGAGAAGCCCACGCCAATCCAGACTCAAGCAATTCCTGCTATAATGTCTGGGCGAGATCTGATTGGTATTGCCAAGACAGGAAGTGGAAAGACCATTGCTTTTCTGTTGCCCATGTTTAGACACATCATGGATCAGAGGTCATTAGAAGAAGGAGAGGGGCCAATAGGTACAATTCTTCTCATTAAATTTGTTTTTGAAAATATCTTTGTTGTCAGGTAATCAGAATGATCTGATACTCTTTAATGTTCTTAATTGTGGCAATAAAGATGACTTTATGAACAGTTTCTTTATCGATTTGGCACTTTGGGGCTGATTTCCCCTTACCAGCAGGTGGAGTGAGAATCTTCAGAGCTCTGAATTGACATCTAAGAAGTACAAAAAAAGCCTGTTCTGGCTCAGCACAATTTTTAAACTTGGCAGGTAGACTTCTTGTACATCTGTTTACTTATGTTGAGGTCTGTTCCTAGCTCAATATCAGCACATATATAAACTCAACATGGAAGACAGTAGGGAATAAGTGAGTAATTACCCCCCCCCCCCTTTTTTTTTTTTGCCTTACAAGGCTCTGGTGCCAGCATTTCATTCAGCATTAGGTCTTCAGATTCAGATTTCTTGATTCCTTTTGGCAGAGATATCTTTGCAACTTTGGGTAGAGTTATGGAAAATTGTTCAACTCCTCTTGGAAATACAGGGCATAGTATATTTCTCCTGTCTATGCCCCTACGACTAAGGTTGTTTGTTACGTACTCTTAGAAATCTGTTTATTTCACCATAATCTTTGTAGTTATAAAGCTTTTGAAATGGAATTTTCTGAGTTGCATTTAAATATTTTTTGATTAAGATTAATTGCAGAAGTTAAATTTAACATTTTAAAACATAAGCTCTCAAGAATTTTGGTGCTTAGGCTTTTGGCATATTTGTCTTTTCAGCTGTCATCATGACTCCAACTCGAGAATTGGCTTTACAAATTACTAAAGAATGCAAGAAGTTTTCGAAGACCTTGGGACTGAGAGTGGTCTGTGTTTATGGAGGTACAGGAATCAGTGAACAGGTAGTTTTAAAAAATTAATTTTTCCTGTTCTTGAATGATTCAGTGTAGTAAAAAATGATTTTTCATTTTAGTGTTTTGAATAGTGACCATTTCTAAAATCTTAAGGAGTGTTTGATGTGAAAATAATCTTAAGACTGAATCATAGCCAGGCAGTGTGTAATCTCAGCTACCATGGAGGCTAAGGAATGGGAATCACAAGTTTACAGCTAGCTTGGGTAACTTTGTGAGACCCTTCTGAAAAGGAAAAGGGCTTTCTAGAGGTGTAGACTGCTCCTGAGTTCAACATCCAGTATCACACACACACAAAAAAAGAAGACTGGCATTATCTAAATTTATGTAATTGTAGAACTTTCTTCACATTTCAGAAATATTTGCTTTGTTATACCAGTGATACTTTAAATACTTGTTCCTTACTAGGGCTGAATCTAGGCCTTTCCACTAAGCTATGTCCCAAGCCCTGGTACTAAATTCATTCGGTAGCCCAGGCTGGCCTCGAACTCATGGCAGTCCTCCTGTCTTAGCCACTCTAGTGTTAGGATTACAGGTGTGTTCCATCATGCCCAGTGTATGTGATGAAAAGGAATTGAACCTAGAGCCTTTTACTTAAGAGGCAAGTGCTTTAATAAACGCTGTGCTCTTCTTTCAGTCCTATGCCCACCTGCCCCCCTTCTTTTTGAGAGTCTTGCTCTGTAGTCCGGACTGGTCCTCAATTTACTGTGTAGCCCAGACTGAGCTCAGACTCACGTTAATCCTCACGTCGTAGCCTCCAGAGTGTTGGGATTACAGATATGTGCCATCACGCCCAGCTTACACTGGGAAATTGAACCTTGTGAATTCTAGGCAAGCATTTTTAGCCAGCCAGTGAGCTACACTCCGTGCCCTCTGTTTCTTTTTAAACAATGCTGATTGCAATGTTGGAGTTTGATTTCATGTTTACTAATGGTGGTAACATTAAATTTGAAAATTTATGTGTAGAATCATTATGTGTATATATTTTATTACTGACCTTTCTTGGTTTTGTGGGATAGTGGCAAGTTAAAATTGGTTAAATTCTTTCATTTTATTGGTTTTAAATTTTAACATCTACCATGTGGTCGTGCTGCTGTTAACCTGTTCCATTAGTAGTGCTTCGGCATTCCACAGAAATTAAGCAGGAAGCTTTGGGGCCTCATGTCACCTGATAGAGCCATGCAGTGGCCAGATGCTGTATTTTTAAATCTGTTTAAGCATTAGTGATGAATAGGCTATAAAATTTCATCTTTTTTTTAAAAATTAGATTGCTGAGCTGAAAAGAGGTGCTGAAATTATTGTTTGCACACCTGGTCGAATGATTGATATGTTAGCAGCTAACAGTGGTAAGTCAGGGGTATATGTTTTTTTCTTCTCTTATTTTTGAATTTTACTTTTTTTTTTGTTTTGTTTTGTTTGGTAAAAGCAGATACAGAAAACCAAGAAAAGGTTTCTGTGTTTCTTCTTTAAGCTGTAATATCTTAAATTTTATATTACAATAAGTTTATTATGTTTGCGTTTAAAATTATTTTGTTTGCAGTTCAGCTTAAAGTTTCTTTTCAGAACTAACACATCTGGTCTTTTTAGCACAAAGCTTGGATTCCTAATCCAGTTTTTGTAGCTGCTTTTGAAGGGATGGATATTGTTCTTTATTATAAAATTTTATACTTTCTCAACTGGAGATGGTATCTCACAGTGCTAGATAAAGATATTGCAGCTTTAAGAAATTTTCTTTTATAAATATTGCATGTGTTTAGCTCAAATTTTATGCTTTGTTAAATTTCTCCCTATCAAAACTGTTACTAAACTGTTGACATTATTTAACTTCTGTGGAGAAAGGCCCTCAAGATTTATAGAACTGGGCTTCCGAGACTTAACCCACCAAAGGTAGGTAATTTAATGCTGTTCCCAACCTTGCGAAACTAATTGGGCTGCAAATGTTAGTTGGAGATACTTAGGAAGCACTTCTTTTGGCTTGTTTCTGATTTTTTTGTGGGTTTTTTTTTTAATGCTTTCTAGTTTTTCCATTGCAGTATTCAGTATATATGTAATAGGATATTTTAAGAGGAATAATGCATGTTTTTAATATCATTGTGTTTGAATTTGTGGATAACTCTAATTCTGTCTGAAGTTAGCAAAGTGACATGGAAATCGATGTCATTTTGTTTGTATAGCATTTGAAAACTTTTGAGATGAATGCCATTAAATAATCTCTTATTGTTTCTCAACGCTGAATTGATTAAATCTCCTGAAATTTATCTTGATTAATTTTATCTTTTTCCTTTATTGGTTATTTTGGTTTATATTTAATAACTATTTTATACATGTTCTTACCAGGCGATTGATTCAACAGTTATTAGCAATACTTGTATTAATCCTTTAAAAAGAGTTTTCTCATGTATGAATTTAATGTTCACTGGTTAAGAAGCCAGAAGCATTTATTTAAACCAGTGGAGACTCCTTAATAAAACAAAATTTTTATCTTTGTATAAAAAATTTTCTGTAATGCATTTGATATTCATGCTTTCTATATGTTACCTAATAATGTTGAATAGGTTCTCATTAATTGTTTGACGTGCCAGTTTAAGAAGCTTCTAACTGTCAAAGTAGATTAGAAAGCAATTTAAAGAGAAGTTTTCTGCATCTGAAGTAGTTAGCACTGGAACTTGCTTTCCACACATACGCTGTAATCTCTAATATGTTTTTTTCTAGGTGATGCTGTCAAATAATGGCTGATGTGGCTCGATGCTTCATCTCAGTCTTAGTTTTATGATGTGTTTTGGAGAGGGCTGTTTTCTGAATTTTACAGGTTCTTCAGGCCCTATGATGGTATGCAAGAGACGAGTTTGACAAAATAAAGGGCCTCATATACCTTTTGTCAGAAAATATTTATCACTAGATTAAGATATTGTAGACCAAAATTTCTTTACTCTGTTAAAGACACCTAACTTACCCTTTTGGTTAAGTGAGGCATTTTAGTTCCCTTTACAGTTTTTAAAGTGCTTGGTAGTCATGAGATAAGTTACAACTGACTTATTTTTTTAGCTTTCCTTTTGTCTTTATTTTTTTCTTCTCATCTTAGGTCGGGTCACAAATCTTCGAAGAGTGACATATGTTGTTTTAGATGAAGCAGATAGAATGTTTGACATGGGTTTTGAGCCACAGGTAATCACTAAATTTCTATGTATTTTTAGGCACACACTTTAATTGTTGAGCTATGCCTGTGTTTTTGAACGTAAACAGAGTTTTGTAACTGTCCTGAGAATGAAATGTTTGTTTGATTTCTAAAATTCACACATATTTCTTTTGTCTAGTAAAATAGTGGCTTAAGGACATATGAAATTGAAATTGATACTGTTAAATTAGAATTGGAGTACTATGGAACCTTAAACTTTTGTATTTACTACTTTTTATTGCCTTTTGAAATAGTTCCAATGCAAGTTTTTAACTACCCTTATGAACTAGATAGCGTGTACTACTTATATCATTTTCCAGTTGTAAAAATTAAAGTCAAAGCTTTTGGCTTGCCTTTTTTTTTGGCTGGGGATCAGCTCAGGCCTTATACATGATAGACCAGCACTATAACCACTGAGCCAGAACCCCATTCCTAGAAACACATTTTAGAAGGTAGTAGAAATTTTTTTTAACCAGTAGAGCAGTGTGGTTGTCAGTATGCTATGGATGCAAAAACAAAAAGAAAACTTTATGATTAGAGGCTGCGGTTACAGTAGTAGATGAATGTATGGGTATAGAAAGGGATAAGATGAATGTTATTTAAAAGCCCTTTAAGTTTATTCATGTGCTTCCTCCAAAATATTTTTAATAATGCATTTATTCTGTTTATATTTAGAGATCATATTCTAAATGAACTACAAATGATAAAAGAGCATAAAAGGATTATAATAAAAACAGAACTACTTACTACCATGTGAGAATCAGTTAAAGGAACAAGCAGAGAACTTGATAGCATACTTTAAGTCTTTGAAAGTTTGTCACGTGAAAAGCATTTTTTTAAAATTATGCTTTTGGTACCAAGGAATAGAACTGCAACCCGATAGAGAAGCCATAAAAAATGTGATCTGAGCTTAGTGTGAAGAATTGAATAATTAGTATTTGGAGATGATAGAGTTTGTTTTGTGAAAGGAGGCAGATACCGAATAGCTTTTTCGCCCAAGTGTTCACCAGGGGCAAGGGTCCCATTTATGAAGAGTAGAGGGACCGGAAGCATCAGATGGAAGATGGAACTATGTGCCCTTTAATGTCTTTCTTATTCATGTGAGTCTTAGATTTTTATGATTATACTTTAGGTAGATAAAGTGATGAGCTATTCTGATAATTAGGTTACTCTAGAACAAATTTAAAATAATAACATTGTCCATTGGCATGTAAGTATGGATTCTCCCTTCCATTAAAATGTAGCTACACATATGTATATAAGTACATGTAAATAGGTTTTGGCAAAATAAGCAGTTAAGCATTTTCCCCTTACATTCTTATGTATATGTGAGCACTTACATATGTGTCTCTAGATATTAAGGAAGTCTGAATAATTGTTTATTTTGTTGATCACTAAAAATCTTTCAGAAAGACAAACATTTATAGGTAGATAAGGACTGACATTTATAGATTATAAAAGAAAGGCAAAGCATAATAATACACACCTGAAATTCTAGCAACTCAAGACTGAAACAGGATCTCAAGTGAATCTGGCAAGGTAATGGGATCTTGTCTCAAAACAAAAATTAAGGGGCTGGAAATTAATTTAGTGGTAGAGTACACCTGGATTTGATCCCCCATGCCACAGATAACAAAAACCAAATACACTGGTTAGGGCTTCAGTGCCATGAGGCATCATTTGGAGGTGTAGCAAGTAAAGGCGCGGCCATGTAAATTGACTGAGTGCCAGTCAGCACGCTGAAGAGAAAGAGAATGGGTGGGTGGGTGGTACTGGGGATTGAACACAGGGCCTTCACTCTGAGTTACATCTCCGGCCATCTGAGGCATGGTGTTACTACATTGCCCAGTCTGGCCTCAAATTTGTGGTCCTCGTGTCTCAGCTTCCCAGTGTGCTAGATTTATAGGCCTGTGCCACTAGTCCTGGGTACATAATGGGATTTTTAAAAGAAGACAAAATTAATACAAATGGCTTGATTGCTTAGTTTGCCTCTTTCTTAAAACTTACCAAATATGAACTATACAGTAGATTAGTATTTGTTGCTTTATTGATACTAGAATACTAAAATCTTTTAAATTAACGTTGCAAGATTATTAAAAGTGATTTTCCATGAGAAATTACTGTATTGTTTCTGAGTTATTCTTTATTATTTTTATTTATGTATTTAGAGATGAAGTGTCACTCTGTTGCCTAAAGAGGTGGGTCTTGAACTTGGAAGCAGTTCTGTCCCATTTTATTGAGTAGCTGAGACTTAGACATGCAGCAGTTTGCCCAGCCTCTTAAACTTATCTGATCTAAACAATAAGAAATGATTCTCTAGGCATGATCACACTTATCTGTAATTCTAATACTTTAGAAGGCTGCAGCAGACAGATCCCACATTGAGCTCAGTGTAGGCAATTTTGCAAGACCTTGTCTCAAAATAAAAAAGGGGAGAGTTAGCTGAGGGTATTGCTCAGTGGAAGGTCCTGGTTTCATGTAACAAGGTATATTCTTGCATCTAGCCTATCCTCAGTTTGTTCAGGTCATTTGGGACCTGCCCTTAGAATTATAGAGGTGATCGGAGTCATAGGTCAGCAGCAAGCACAAAGCCCTGAATTTGATTCCGCAGCACTACTTACTACCTGGTCATGGTGGTGCATGCCTGTCACCCCAGCACTCAGGATGCTGAGGCAGGACAATTGCTGTGTGTTTAGGGCCAGCCTGCGCTACATAATGAATTGAGGATCAGCCTAGAAAACAGACTTAGACACTCTCTTCAAAAATGTGTGTGTGTGTGTATGTAAAATAGCTACACACACACACACACACACACACACATTCTCCCTCCCCCCTCATCTCTCATCCACTGTGGCAGCTCACCCTGCCATCCCACCCTCAGTGTCTACATGGCTTCAGATACAGGCCTCCATTCTCCCTGCTGGAAATTTGAACCAGGGCCTTGCACTTGATAGGCAAGCACTCTAATCCCAGCCCTGTCTGATGCTCTTTTATTTTATCCAGTAGGACTTCCTTGAGCATTTCTTACAGGATAGATCTAGTGATGAAAAGCAAACATCTTATTTCTCGGGGAGTATCTGTCTATGTCTTGTTTTCTCTCTGTGATGGGAATAGAACATAGAACCACACTGTGCTTCATCCTCAGCCTTTTTTCTTTTCTTTTCTTTTTGTTGTTGTTTTGAGACACTTTCCCTATGGTATCCTGACTGGGCTGAAACTTGTGATCCTCCTACCTCAGCCTCCCAGAGTACTAGGATTCCAGGCTGTGCCAGTAGTCCCAGCTGCAAGTGTCTTTCTAAGGACAAGTTTTGTTAAATGTAGAATTCTTGATTGATAATTTTTTAAATTTATGTGTATGTATATTTTTGTAGTACTAGGGATAGAAGACCAGGTCTCATACATGCTATGCCTGTGCTCTACCACTGATCCATACTCTCAGAAATATTTTTAAGATTTAAGAGACAGGATCTCTATATTACCTATGAGGCCCTAAAACTCTCGGTCTCAGGTAATCTTTAGCCTCAGACTTCTACTTACCTGGGACTACAGGCATATGCTACTGTGCTAAGTTTTTTCTTTAGCACTTTGAATATATCTATCAACTTTCTTCTGGCCTCCAAAGTTTCTGATAAAAAAATCTGATGTTAATTTTATTGACCATAACTTTATGTGACAAGCCCCTTATTGCTGCTTCAAGATTTGAGGCCCTGGTTCAAAACCTGGTATACCCTTCCTCTTCAAATTTTTGTTTTTTTCTTCAGGAAGTTTGATTCTTGATGTTACTCCCTTTCAGTTCCCTTTACCTAGAACTCATATGGCTTCATTGTTTACAGGTATATGTATATAGAGATATCATCAGATTTGAGAAATTTTAGTTGTTATTCTTCAAATGTTTCCTTTGTCCCTTTGTGGTCTGCTTTATTGTGCCCCACAAATTCCTTTTTTTTTTTTTTTTTTGGTGATGTGTTTTCAAGATAGGGTCTCACTTTGTAGTCCAGGCTGGTCTCGAACTCACAGACTCACGACAGTCCTCCTGAGTGCTGGGATTACAGGTGTGCACCACCATGCCCACCTGTTATGTGGTGCTGGGGTTCGAACCCAGGGCCTTGTTTCCTAGGCAAGGGCTCTAATCACTGAACTATGCCACCAGCCTTTTGCCCTACAAATTCTTGTGCTTTGATTGCTTTTCTAAAATCTTTTTTTCTTCTCAGATTTGATAATTTTTATTCTATTTGCAAGTTTGCTGGGGTTTTTTTTTGCCTACTCTAATCTTTATTTGATTTTATATATTCAATTTTGCACCATTGGGGCTGGAGGAATGGCACATCGGTTAAAGCTCAGACCTTGCAAGTACAAGGCCCTGAGTTTGATTCCCCAGTACCACATAAGGTTGGGCCTAGTGGTGCATGCCTGTAATCCCAGCACTTGGGAGGCTGAGTCAGGAGGATTGCTGTGAGTTCAAGGCTAGCCTGGGCTCCATAGTGAGTTCGTTACCAGCCCGGGCTACAGAGCTAGACCCTGTCTCCAAAAAAAACAATATTTTTTTTGCACTCTTTTACTTTGTAGCATCAGAATTTGTTTCTATTTTAGTTTTTCCCCACCTATGTCATAGTTACGTTATGTTCAATATCTTTTTCTTAACTCACTCTTTATCTTTTAGTTTTTTCAGGTTTGTTTTTGATAGTTGTTTTAAAGCCTTTGTCCAGTAGATGTGATAGATCTGGACAAATTTTAAAAAAAATTTATTGTTTTTTTTTTTTTTTTTGAGTAGATCATACTTTCTTGTTCCTTGTATACCTTAGGAGTTTTTTTGGCTTTTAAACTAGGTATTTGAACCTAATAATGTGTTTTAGTTACTTATATGTTGCTGGGACAGACTACTCCATATCCACAACTTAAGGGTGGAAAGATTTATTTTTAGCTTTTAGATTCAGAAGGTCTCATGCTATCCATTCATGAGTGGCCAGCAATGGTGGAAGCACATGGTGGATGTCTAGTGGAACTAAAGCTCTTCGTGACATGGCAGACAGAAAGCCAGGTGAGGGAGGAGTGAGTGATATGTAGAGGCTTAGGTGAAGGCCTGAACTTTCTCAGGAGACACTATAACAGTATTTATTTTGCTTTCTTTTATTTAGCCTAGGCTGCCAGTTGGGCTTCCCATACCCAGGGTAGATGTGCTTTCATTTTCTGGTCCACAAGTCAATCACACACCTGAAGCTCTGCCCTATGCTGGTTCCTAATCTCAACAAATTGACTTAATCCCTCCAGGTCAAGCCCCAGGCACCCACGCCTTCCTGCCCACCTCCCAACAGCACACAGTTCTATAGCTGTTCACAATATATAAATACATGAGGCTTTTGGGGGACATTACAGATTCAAACTGTGCCATGTGTAACTCAAAGTCACATTCTTCCCCTTCCGTAGAATTTGCTGTGTTTAGGTTTTGTTTTTGTTGTTATAGTCGGTGTGCGTAAATCAGCCTGGAATGTAAATTTAAGGTCTTTTCTGAACATGTACCTTTCTCCACCTGTCTGGTCACTTTCTAATATTTCTCATATATTCAGTTGTTTAAAAAAAAAAAACCCAGTCTTTAACGTTGAATTCCCAAAAGGAGAAAAATGAGAATGGTCATGGGAGGACAAAGGCAGCATTGGTTTGGTTTGGTTTTACTTTGTTTTGTTTTTGAGACAGTCTCACTCTGTAGTCCAGGCTGTTCCTGAACTTGCTATGTAGCTGAGGCCGACCTCAAACTCACTGTATCCTCCTGCCTCAGCCTTCTAAGTGCTGGCTTTGCAGGTGAGTGCCACTATACACAGCTAATTTTTATGTGGTGCTAGGGAATCTAGAGGCTTGTGCAAGCTAGGCAAGTGCTCTAACCATTGATCTATGTCCCCAGCCCAGCACTAGTTTTTAAATCCCTTGGAGGTTATTTTAGTTGTAGAGGGAGATCTTACAGAAATTTTGTGAGTAGGTATAATAACAGTGGCCACTGTCTCATCACCTTTGTGATGAAAAGTAGTTAGAATACTGATCCTCAGTATCTAGGGGAAGAGGTTTGTTTTTGTTTTTGATTTTTTTAAATTCTGACCCTCCCAAACTGCATGTAGTCTGTGCTGGGAACATGTGAACACTTCTAGGGGAGAGGGAGTGTGAGATGGGTAGCTCTTTCAGTGCTGAGAACTGAAATTGGCAGATGTTAACCAGAACTTACCTTCTAAACCTTTTGCTGGAAGTTGGAATCCTTTAGTAGAATTCAGAATTTCAAAACAATCAGATTGTGCCGTTGCAGTTGTTGTGAGTAGAGAGGTATTACTGGTGCCTCTCACCATAGTATTTTTCAAGGATCATTCTTTTATGTGGTTGTTTGTTTTGTAGCACTGGGGATTGAGCCCAGGGCCTTCACATTGAGCTGCATGTCCAGCCCATTTATTGTTTTTGAGTATGAGACAGGATCCTGCTATCTTGTCAAGTTGCCCAGGCTGGGCTTGCACTTGAAATCATCCAGCTTTGTTAAGACAGAGTCTTGCTCTGTAGTCCAGGCTCATCCTGAACTCACCAAGTAGCTCAGTTTGGCCTTGAACACAAGGCAATCCTCCTGCCTCAGTCTCCCAAGTTCTGAGATTACAGGGCCTTGAGCTTGCTAGGCAAACACTTTAATAACTGCAGAGCTATTCCTCCAGCCCTATTTCTAATACTTTCTAATAATGAATGCTTAATTAAAAATACATCAAATGAAGGAAACAGTGTTAGTACTGTACATTGCTTGTATTGTAGATACAGTTTGGAGATAGAGGCACCTGAATTTGGTAGTGAATTGTTTTGAGATGAATGACAGAGACTTCTGACCTAAGTAAGCATGTGGAGTTAAGTTTTTTCTACATAGGAAAACAGCAACTAATTAAGAGGTATAAAAAATGTCATGATATTCTAGGATAACAGGTTTAAGGTAACTCGAAATTGTGATTGTCAGAAGTTCCTTCTACCTAATTTTGATGTAAGTTTTGGAGACTGCTCATCATATTTATTTCTGTATTGCATTGCTTTTCTCAGGTCATGCGCATTGTGGATAATGTCCGTCCTGATCGGCAGACAGTTATGTTTTCGGCTACTTTCCCCAGAGCTATGGAAGCTTTGGCTCGTAGGATCCTGAGTAAACCCATTGAAGTGCAGGTTGGAGGCAGGAGTGTGGTTTGCTCAGATGTGGAACAACAAGTGGTGTGTACTATCTTTAAGAAATCTCTAGTTCCCTTTATGTGTAACAATGTGTGTGATCCTCTTAAGATCACTTTTTCTGAGATGAGCAGATAATTTCTGACATTAAATAGTGTACAACTCAGTGTATTATTTCACTATTTTGCCAAATAAAACTTCATTATACTGTTACATGGAAAATGACTGCTTTTAATGCTCTTTTTTATTTTCTTCCATCAGAAGTGGAGGTCACGTAAATAGGTTTGTTATATATTTAGGTGAATAGTTGGTTATTAAGATATATAGTTAAGGGACAGAGAGAACTGATAATCCTTTATCCACATTTGTAAACCTTTAATTTTTGATTTACTAATTAAAAGCAACATTTTCTTAGCCCTTCCTTAAAATTGAGGAAGATGTTATATTTGTTTACCTAAACATATGTGAATATTTGCTTGCTGTAACAAATAGGCATGTGTTTGTATTTTTATTTCTATTAACTTGATGTAATTCTTTGTTTTTAGATTGTGATTGAAGAAGAAAAGAAATTTTTGAAATTACTTGAACTTCTAGGTCATTATCAGGAGTCAGGCTCTGTCATTATATTTGTGGATAAGCAGGAACATGCTGATGGTCTTCTGAAGGACTTAATGAGAGCATCTTATCCTTGCATGTCTCTTCATGGAGGTAATGTGTAATTCAATTTACATATGAAATCTCTTTTAAATACTTGATGTGCCAAGCACCGTGCTGTGTTCTGAGTAATAATACTTGCTTTGTTCTAAAAAATTTATTATAAATTTCATGCTATTTATTTCAGTTTTTTCTCAGGATAGCAATCTGGGGTGAGCAAGATTTAAAGAAATTCTGCAGGAATACATTGCTTTGGCCAGATTTCATCACACTTAGATCAGTATGGAAGACTTGTGCTTAAAATTTTCTCACCCCTGTTATATTCTTTCCATTGTACGTGGTTCCTAGAGGTTATCATTATTTACCTTAGAGATTTCATTAACATTTAAAAATAACATTTTAATTTCTATGTGATATTGCCATTGTTATATATGTGTGAGACTTACAACACAAAACTGTGGAACAGAACCAGTTTGAATTACCTTTATTAACCAGGGGGTCTGGTTATCCTCATTAACCAGGTGACTTTGTAATGAAATGCTTTCTAAATTACTAGGGGCAACAGCCATTTACTTATGATTCTGTAATTTGGACAGAGTACAGCATGTAAATTTAGTCTGTGTCATACAGTGTCTACTGGGTGGATCGGTTGGAGATGGTGCTGGAGAGTACTTAAAATGTGCCTTGCTTGTGTGACTGACAAGTTGCTACTGTCTTTTACTGAAGTATAGTCACATTAACTGTTAACACTGTGGACCTCAGTGAGGTTTACTGGCCAAAAGTCAAGAACTAGAAGCTGGCAGTAAGGAAGATTTTGGAAATTGGCATAGCTGCCAGTTCTACCATATACTATTGAATATATTAATTCAAAGAAATCACAAGACTGGTTCTAATCAAGGGAATAGAGGCATAGCTGCCTCCTCCCCCTACCACCCTTGGAAATTAAACACAGAGCCTCGCACAAACAACTAAAGGTTCTACTGCTGAAGCAGAACCCTGGCCCACCTCTGTATTAATGGGACAGTATAATCTTATATGAAGAAGATTGTGTGGGATACGCTATACTGTTGCTTTTGTCTTTGGAAAATACAGTCTATAAGACCGGGCTCTACATGGAATGCAATTAAAGAGACATCAAAGATATGTTTTTATGTTTGAAAATGACTAAGTCGTTTTCTTTACTTTCTTTTTCTTTCTTTCTTTCTTTTTCTTTTCTTTTTTTTCTTTTTTTATTCTGAGCTGGACACAGTGGTGCAGGCCTGTGATCCCAGCACTCTGGGAGGCTAATTCAGGGAGAGTCACAAGTTTGAACCTATCCTGAGCAACTTAGCAGATTAGTGAGACCCTGCCTCAAATAAACAATAAAAAGGGACTGAGGATATAGCTCAGAATGAAGGCCCTGTGTTCAATCCCCAGCACTGCTCAAAAAATTTTTTCAAAAAGTAAATGTAGGTTACATTAAATTTATCATTTGAGCTATATTTTTTAGTGCATTCACATTGCTATGTCACCATTAGCATCATTTGTTGAAGTTTTTTATCATCTCAAAGGGAAACTGTACCTGTTAAGCGATAATTTTCCATTCCATTTCCCTGTCCTTAGTATTTTTATTATTGTCTGTGTATACCTTACATGAGTAGAATCGTAACACCATTTTTCTCCTGTGTGTGGTTTATTTCATTTAGAATGATTTCAAGGTTTGTCTCTGTTTTAGCATGTGTCAGATTTCCTTTTCAAAGCTGAGTGATGTTTCATTACATATATATTGATGGGGAGCTGGGTTGGCTCTGCCTTCTGTCTGTTATGTATGATGCAGTTGGGAATATGCCATGCAAGCATCTTGTACTGTCCTCAGTTTCTTTACGTTTGTATATAAGATTGGAATTGTTGGATCATATAATTGAGCCTGGTTAAATTAATTTTTGAGGAACTACCAAATTGATTTCCGAAGTAGATAATAGCTTTTTATATTCCTATCAGTAATGCAGGAGAGTTCACAAGTTGGTCTACATCCTGGCCAACACTTGCTTTTTACTTTTTTTTTGATAACAGCCATACTAGTGGTTTGACTTGCCTTTCCCTAATAACTAGTGATATTAACAGCATTTGGTGTGTCTCTACTGTCCATTTATATGTTTTATTCAAAGAGGTATGTATTTCAGACCAGTAGCTACATATTAACTGACTTACTTTATTTTTTGTTAAATTATAAAATTCCTTATTTCTATATAGGAAATTTGTTACTGGTTAATATGACTTGCAGATATTTCCTCCCAGTCTGTAGGGTTTTTCTTTCTGACAAGGGTCCTTTTAGTACAATATTTATTTATTTATTTATTATCTATTTTTGTGTGATGCTGGGAATTGAATCCAGGGCTTTTGCTGTGTTTTCTTCTAAGAATTTATAGTTTTAGCTGTTATATTTAGGTCTTCTAATTTTTGTATATTGTATAAGATACGGGTCCAACTTAAGTCTTTTTTATCTTACATCAATTGATCATATGTATGGGTTTATTTCTGGGCTCTCCATTCCGTTGCTTTGTATGTCTGTTGTATGCTGTAGTCATTTCATTTTAATTTTGGTCTTTTTTTTTTTTTTTGATTAGTTTGTTCTTTAGAGCAGTTTTAGGTTCAGAGCAAAATTGAACAGAAAGTGTAATGTTCTTATATATCCCGTACCCCTGCCTTCCTTACTGTTGGCATCCCTTCACTGAGGTACCATTTGTTCAAAGCAGCAGACTTAGGTGTGAGGAATCCCTTACTGTCATTGGTGTACACTCTGTGGATTTTGAGAGAAGTATGAACTAAGGTTAGGGCACAAGGATCTCAGATTCAAGCTACCTTGAGCAACACAGTGAGACCCTGCCTCAAAATTGGGAAGGAGAAAGAGGGAGGAAAGTAGGGGTAAATACCTGTAAGCTGTGAGCCTCAAATCTCTATTGAGATATATATAACCTCAAATATTTCTCTCAGTTAATCCATGCAAATCAGGGGAGATTTAGAAGATTCCTGAATGAATGTGTGGTAGTAACCTTTAATCTTGCCATTAAATCTTTTCAGATTTTTATTTATCTATATTGTGGGAATTGGGTGTGTGGATTTGTTTTATGTTCCATGTTTAAATTCCTTATCTTGGAGTAAATGGAAAATGTTACCATGTTTTATAGCTCTTCTCTTTAATTTCTTCACAGGTATTGATCAGTATGACAGAGATAGCATTATAAATGACTTTAAGAATGGAACTTGCAAACTTCTTGTGGCCACCTCTGTTGCTGCCCGAGGTCTAGATGTGAAACATCTGATTCTTGTAGTAAATTATAGCTGCCCCAACCACTATGAGGATTATGTGCACAGAGCAGGACGGACTGGAAGAGCAGGCAACAAAGTAAAAGGAGCTTTTTAATAGTTGGTTTCATTTATATTAAAATATAGGTGTTTCTTTACTGTTTTAAGGAACACATAATAGGAATTATAAAGACATTTTGAAAATTCTTAAGAGGATGTGTGGAATGACAATGTTTTTAATCATTCATATATATAAGCAATACTCTTTTTAGATACCTAGGTGCTTTCTTCTTCTTCCCCTCCTCCTTCTCCTCCTCCCCTCCCTCCCCCCCTTCCCTCTTCCCCTTTTCTCCCCCTCCTGTTCTCCTTTCCTCCCCTCCCCCTCCTCTTCCTCCCTCTGGAGCCCAGGCTGGTCCTGAACTCACTGTGGAGCCCAGGCTAGCCTTGGATTCATGGCAATTCATCTGTCTCAGCCTCCCAAGTGCTGGGATTACAGGCATGTGCCAGCATGTTCAGTTTATGTGGAATCGAACCCAGGACCTTGTGCTTGCTAGGCAAGTGTTTTAACTGCTGTGCCATTCTTCCAGCCCCTCTGGTTACTTTCTAGAAGAAGATATTGTTAACAGTTTATATCTCCTTTAGATTATTTTTCTCTTGCCTAAAAATTTCTATATATGTACATATAGGCATGTGTATAGTTGGATATGTTTCATTCCTTCTTTTAAACAAAATGAGGTCATAAAATACAACCACCCTGTGCTTCATATGCACACACACACACACACACACACACACACACACACACACACACGTGCACTGTCTTTCTGTCTTACCCTCCTGAGTAGCTGAGGCTGCACAGACATGCTGCTGTGCCCCAAGGAAATCCTCCTTTGATTTTTTTTTTGTTTTGTTTGTTTGTATGTGTTTTTATGTGGTGGTGATTAAATCCAACATTTCATGCATAGTAGGAAAGTGCTGTACATTGAAGTACACTCTTCTTAGGCATACTTTTAGAAGATAGCAGAATATTCTATTTTTGGAGATAGTGATGATGGTGTATTTAATTTTCCAACCTTGGACATTGCATAGTGAAACACTAGTATTGATTACTAATGGTATAATTATATACTTTGTGATCTGTTTCTTCTTTTTTTTTTTGAGACAGGGTCTTGCACTGTAGTCCAGGCTGGTCCTGAACTCACTATGGAGCCCAGGCTGGCCTGGAACTCCTGCCTCAGCCTCCAGAGTGCTGGGATTACAGGCATGCACCACCACGCCCAGTTTATGTGGTGCTGGGGAATCGAATTTGGGTACTTAGCACTTGACTTAGCACTTGCTAAGCAAGTGCTTTAACTGCTGAGCCATTCCTCCAGACCCGATCTGTTTCTTCTATTCAGGGCACTGTTCTAACTTCTTTACGTAAACTATCTCAATTTCTTCACTCTTAGGTACATATTAGCTCATTTTATAGATGATAAAGATTGCACACATCAAAATGAAATCACTTAGTTTATAAATAATGATTGAATTTCTTCTTAACTGAGATATTCTGAGGAGTTGTGAAACTCATTCTATAGAAGATCAGATCTTAAACATTGGATCTGTTTTGAACCATAACAGTTTTTTGTCACATTCTTTTTTTTGGTGCATGTGTGTGCGTGCGTGCGTGTGTATGAAGTTAGTTACCCTCTAAAAATGTAAATATTTTTAGTTCCTGGGCAGCACAATAGCAGGCCATAGGTTAAATTTGGTAACTTTATATTCCTGAATTAAAATATTAAAGCATGACTTTTTAATAATAGATGACAGCCTGAATATGGTTTGCTACCCTGACTTCTACTCAGTTTTGCTCTTTCTATATCAAAAGCTACTGGGACGTGAATCTTTGAGCTTTATAGAATCACAGGTGATACAGCTGGTCTCAGAATAACTCGTTTGTATATAAGCGAATATATTGCACACATATATGCACACACTATTTTTGCTTCTTAAATAAAAATACAGGAGGGGCTGGAGGCATGGCTCAGTAGTTAAAGCACTCAAGCACTAATTACCCGATTTTGATTCCCCAGCATCACATAAACTGGGTGATGCAGACCTATAATCCCAGCACTCAGTAGGCTGAATGAAGCAGGAGGATTGCTGTGAGTTCAAGGTCAGCTTGGGCTCCATAGTGAGTTCAGGACCAGTCTGGACTGCAGAGCGAGACCCTGTCTCAAAAACAAAACAACAACAAAGGCTATAAAGAAAAATACAGGAGCTGGAGGAATAGCACAATGGTTAGAGTACTTGTCTAGCAAGTTCAGAGACCTGAGCTCCATTCTCCAGCACCACATAAGCTGTGTGTGGTGTTACACGCCCCTAATCCAATCACTCTGGAGGGTGAGGCAGGAGGACTGCTGTAAGTTCACAGCCATGTGCTAAGTTCAAGACTAGCCTGGAATACAGGACGAGATCTTAAAGCCCTTGTCTCAAAAAAGCAGGGGGCTTAGGGCTGCAAGAATGGCTCAACCTGCTAAGTCAGGTGCTTAAGTAACCAAGTTTGATTCCCTAGCACCACATAAACTGGACATGGTGGCGCATGTCTGTAATCCCAGCACTCAGGCAGAATGTGCTGAGTCCGAGGCCAGCCTGGGAGTTCAGGACCAGCCTGGGCTACAGATAAAGCAAGACCCTGTCTCCCCGCCAAGAAAAAAGAAAGAAAAAAATGGAAGAAAAGAATAAAATGAAAATACAAAAATATACATCCTAGAAAGTTGGTATGAGTTGAAGTAGTTAGGGTAAGTAAGGTTGTGAAACATGGGGGTTTCACATATATAAGTAGTGGTTGAGCGGGTACAAACAAAAAAGATAAAATACTACCTTACAGAAAGTTAATGCAATGTAATTATGCATTTTTGTGTATGGACAAAGAAATTAGATGATTGTATTTTTTGTAGTACTAGAGACTGAAGACAGGGCCTTTTGCACTGAGCTCTATCATTAGCCTAAATTTAATTTTTAACACAAGGTCTTGCTTGGTAAGATTGGGCTCAAACTTGGGATTGTCCTGCCTTAGGCTTCTAGAATGCTGGGATTATAGCCTTGAATCACCATGCTGGGTTTTTCTTTTTAAAAAATTTCCTTTGTTTTTCTTTCCTTTTTCTTCACTCCTTCCCTCATGTTCTATCTCTCTCTCTCTCTCTCTCTCTCTCTCTCTCTCTCTCTCTCTCTGCACCAATATATCCAGAAAGGTATTTCTATACTTTGTTTTTTTTTTTTTCCTCCTTTCTGGTGCTAAAGACCAAACCCAGGGTTTTACTAATGCCAGACAAGTGCTGTACCATTTGGCTACATCTCCAGGCCTAAATTATGTCATTAAAATATTTTTCTGTATTGAAACATAACTTTAAAACATTTTTTTCTTTGAGATAGGCTCTCACTCTGTGGTCCAAGCTGGTCCTGAACTGTGTAACCAAGGCTGGCCTAGAATTCAGGGTAATCCTCCTGCCTCAGCCCTCTAAGTTCTGGGGTTACAGGCATGGCAACCATACCCAGCTACTGTGTGGTGCTGGAGAATAGAACCTGGGGTTTTGAGGTTCCTAGACAATAACTTTAATCCCTGAGCTGTGCCCCCAGCCCATAACTTAAAAACTTTTTAAGAAGATTTAATTAATTAATTAATTTGTGTTGGGAATTGAATCCAGAGCTTTCACACTTACCTACATCCCAGACATTTTTAATTTGTTTTTGTGGTGCTGGGATTGAAACTGGTGACTCTTTGTGCTAGACCAGTGCCATACCATTGAGCCCCCTATCTTATTTTTAAATAATTTTCACTTAGAGCCATTAAAGAATTTATTAGGGCTCATATCCCTTATGACTTGAAATTTTATTTTTTTGTTTTTTTGGCCTTTAAAATTCTTTTTTGTTTTGTTTTGTTTTGTTTTTTGCTCCTGAGACAGGCTCTCACTCTGTAGTCCAGGCTAGTTCTGAACTCACTACAGAGCCCAGACTGGCCTCAAACTTAATGGCAATCCTCCTGTCTCAGCCTCTTGAGTGCTGTTGCCTTTGAAGTTCTTTAGTAGTGGTTTCAAAACAATCTTAGAGCACTTACTAGGTTCATATTTAATCCTAAGGCTCATCATGTTAGCCTCTAATAAGTTCCTTTTTTCTTTGCTTTTTTTTTTTATTCTTCAGGGTTATGCCTATACTTTTATCACAGAAGATCAAGCTCGCTATGCTGGAGACATAATTAAAGCTCTTGAATTGTCAGGGACTGCAGTGCCTTCTGATCTAGAGAAACTTTGGAGTGATTTCAAAGATCAACAAAAAGCTGTGAGTTTTTAAACTTCTATTTCTTTCATGCAAATAATGTGACTATTAATGTGGACGTCTTGATAGCACTGTTCATTTATTTCTTTAGAGGTGAAAATAGTAAAAGTGGAATCTTGTTTGAATTTAGTGTTTTGTGAACTAGTTATTTTCTTACATGTTGGTTGAAATGTATTTGTGGTATTGGTGTATGGCCATCTTGAAACATAATGTACTATGAATTCACTGTGAAATTAACTCTGTTTTTCCTTAAAAGGAAGGCAAAATAATTAAGAAGAGTAGTGGGTTCTCTGGTAAGGGATTCAAGTTTGATGAAACAGAACAAGCTTTGGCAAATGAGAGGAAAAAATTACAAAAAGCAGCCCTTGGTTTGCAAGACTCAGATGATGAGGATGCTGCAGTTGATGTAAGTATTATTACATCATGAGAAAGTTTTTAAGTATCTTAGTCTTGTTCTTGCCACTTCAAGTATTATTCCTTTTCATTGGAGATCTTGCCTTCGTCTTGAGATAGTCACTGGAAACCTTGGTGTAAACTCTTCCCAGTGTTTTTCTGTGTGTATATGTAGGCATACGTACGTACATGTATATGTTTTCATATAAATGGGATTATACTGATTTATAACTTATTACAGAAGTATGTAGAAATCTTTCCATTTTAGTAAATCATTCTTGATTTCCACGTAATATTTCATTATGTGGATATTTCACAGTTGAATGAATCAGATTCCTATTTTTGAATATATTAGTTGTTTCCATATGTACATTATTTAACATATTACACACTATATTATGTTGACCATGTAACTTTGTACACCCATTAGGTTACATATTGAGGGTTGCTTTATAAATTGAGTTGCTAGATCAAAAGTGTTTGGTCTTATACATTGTCATTTTGACCTGGAGCAAGGGAGTACCCATTTGTACCCATTGTAATAGTATGAAAAATTGTCTAGCTTCCCATACCTTTAGTAATATCCATACTGATAATGTTTTTGCTTTTGTTATTTTGTAGTCCTCAGGACTGAACCTTGTACATATGATACTGCTTTTTATTCTTTTAAACTTGATAATTATTGGACATTGTTATTAATAATATCAACCTTTTCCAAATGCCTCTAAGAACTATATTCACTGTTCTAAGTGCTTTACAGGGTTATTTCATGTATTCACAGTAGTTATACAAGGTAGATAATCATAGTATTCATATTTTATGATTGAAGAAACTTGAGTGTTAGGAAACCTCAGATTTGCACAACTATTATTATTTTTATTATCATTATCAAAGCCCATGATTTTAGTGAGCTGAGGTTTTAACAAGCTGTATTTTTTGGAACCCCAATCCCAAGACCTTTAGAAGGGAACATTTCAACAATAATATTGGAAAATCTGCCTATTTATAATTAGCATATTGAAGATGGAAAAAAATCACTGTGGGTTTTTGAGGCAGAAGGATCATAAATTAGAGCACAGCCTGTGCAGTGACCTAACAAGACCCTGTCTCAGGTGTTGAGGCCAGGCCAAGTATGCACAGGCCTCTAGAACTCTGGGGGGGGGAGGCTGTGACAGGGGGATCACAAGTTTGGACCCAGCCTTGGCAAATTACCAGTTTAGTAAGACCCTATGTCAAAGTCACAAATAAAAAGGGGGGGATATAACTCATTGTAAAGGTTCTGGGTTCAGTCAGGGATACAGCTCAGCGCAAAGGCTCTTGTATTGCCGAAAAAGAAAAGAGAAGAAAAATTGAATGTATTTAACTTTGTTTTACCCTTAAATTTTCCAACATATTTAATCATAAAACATAATTTTTTTAATACTCTCATACTTTAACTCATCCCTATAACCTGAGATACTCGAGGCTGAAGCAGGAAGATTATAAGTTTGAGCCCCCTTAACAACTTAGTGAGACTGTCAATCAAAAATAAAAGTTGGTCAGAAATGTAGCTCAGTGTGAAGGCCTTGGGCTTGATCGCCAATATGACAAACACACACACATGTACACATGCTCTCTCTCACTCTCTCTTAATAGATGGGTATGAGTTAACTGCACTAGCGCTCGCGTGGCTTTTGGAGAATTGAAGCCTTTATATCTGCTCTTGCCTTGATGGAAAAACAAAATATAATAACAATAGGAAAATGAGCTCAAAAGAGTAAGGCAATAAGCCTTTTTTGATTCTATTACCAGTTTTTAAGGCCATCCAGTTGCATTTTAGGAATCAGCTGTCTTTAGAACATATAGCACAGTTCCCACTTAGAATTACTATATTTACGTGTCCCCTTGCCCTTCTAGCGTATTTCATTGCACTATAGTTTGGCCTCAGGCGGCTGAGGTTAGGAGGATTTCCATAAGTTTGAGGCCAGCCTGGGTATATAGTGAGTTCAGGACCAGCCTGGATTAGAGTGATATTCTGAGGAAGGGGGAGGAGAAGGGACTCCGGAATTCTTAAATAATTTTTGTCACTGTGACTCAGTACTGGACATCCACAACTTGGGGAGGAAAAATTTATTTTTAGCCCACAGTTTTAGAAGGTTCATTCATGGGTGGGTGGCTGGAAAATGGTGGAATCACATGGCAGGGCTGGAACTGGGTCTGGGGCTCGCAGGATGGCAGAACAAAGCCATGTCTGGGAGAAAGGAGAAAAGAAGGAAACAGCATATGTGCTTCCAGGTCCCGTCCCAGTGGTCTGGCCCTCTGGGTTCAGTCTCAGTATTCCTCCCCTTTCAGGTTTAAGCCTCACCTCACACCTGTAATCTAATACACTTCTATAATCTGCCACACACCATATACCCATAATTCACTCCTCCAGACCAGGCCCGGTTCTCCTAATAGATCATTCATAATATTCAAATACATGCGACTTGGGGGGGACATTCCAGAGCCAAACCATAACAGGGTCTGAGCCTTGGAGTAACTCGGCTGCATCATGGGCTGTTCTGTTGCCAGCACATATTTCCTAATTTGCCAGTTTAGGGTGTGTATTTTGAACCTCTGAAAAGTCTGATTATGTGGTTTATAGAGCATTCTATCTCAGTTATATATGTCATGCATATGTACATGGATATTTATATGTATATATATATTTTAAACTATAGGCAATGGATTTTCAAAATGGAACATATAACCCTTATCAAATAAAAGATAGATTTTTACTATTAATCCATGTAGTTCAGTTTATACCAATATAATTGTCTGATCCTAGACTTTTGTTGAAAATAATTCTTACTATTTCTACAAATATAACTAAATTGATATTTCTAATCCAGTTTTTGCATATCTTTATTTTTTCTTTGGTCTAGATCGATGAACAAATTGAAAGCATGTTTAATTCAAAGAAGAGAGTAAAGGATATGGCTGCTCCTGGAACATCTAGTGTTCCTGCCCCAACTGCAGGAAATGCTGAAAAATTAGAAATTGCTAAGAGATTGGCTCTTAGAATCAATGCTCAGAAGAATTTGGGCATCGAGTCTCAGGTATTAAGTAATTTGTTCCATGTCTCAGTCAATACTTTCACTTAGATACTTTTAAGGATTATATCAAGTATGAATGAATAGGTTTTCTTAGAAATAAAGTTTGAAAGATTTTAACATTTTCAAAAATAGGATTCTTTAGTAATTGCATTTGGATGAGTTTACTAATGTAATTATCTGAAGGTGTCATGCTATTCTGGAATGCCTGTTAGTCATATGGAATGCCTGTTAGTCATATTAGCCATAGATAGATGTTATAGAGCAGTTGAGTCTGATCCAAAAATCCAAAATTTAGATGTTTTCATTTAAATTTCATACAGTTTTAAATTTACTTATTTATTTGATTTTTTTTTTTTTTTACAATGAACTTGAGTAGTTTGTGCATACTTATCACATCAACATTACAATTTCTTCCCCTCCCCATTTTTGGCCCTCCAGTACCCCCTTCCCCCCCATCCCTTCTGACTCCCACTATCACACCCATTTGGTTCTATAGAATGCCTGTATTTCCTGGGTTTCCCATATCAGAGAAACAATATGGTATTTAACATATTTAATCTTCTGCGTCTGACTCACTTCACTCTTTAGCTCAACTTCCCACCCCTACAGTGGGCTGTAGTGGCTTGATCTTGATGCTTCTTCTTTGGGTCCAGCAGAGCCCGTCATTGGGATGATTTGCTTAAAGCTCTTTTTTCTTTTTTTTATTTCTTACTATATCTTTGTTGAGATTCTTTAACATGGCCTCACCCACCAGTCCACATAAGAAGAGAACTATGACAGTGAAATCCATAAGGCTAGAAAATGTGATAAAGAAAAAAGAATTTAAATTTAAAATTCCTTAGTTGAGTACTGAAAGGTAAATATGCATTCAAAAGACGTTCAGGTTATCATTACATCAATTAGTTTTCTTAAGATAAACTTAAATTAAAGACTGATTAAGTGAATTGCTACATTAAATGAACTTAATTCTATATTACGAAAGTGTATTACATATAAGGCAATAGATACAGCGGCATACTTAGTTTCAGAGTTTTTAAAACTTTCATAAATTATTCACTCGCATTTTACTGAAGACTAACCTTTTACCACAATTGGCTACCTATGTAAATTTATGCATATGTATTTTTAAAGATTTTATACCATTTTCCCATGCTGAATATGATTATTATGTTTTGCAAACTAATATGCTGTTAAAAAATAATAAGAATGGGGGAAGTTGCACAGATTTTATGAGAAAGCTGTGCTGTTTTAGTAGGACACCAATCAAATGATTCAAATACCTGTTTGTTTGGGGTTTTTTCACCTTTTATCTTTAAATGTTTCCTTTCCTCCCAAGTTTTTTGATGCTGCTTGTCTTTTTTTCTCTCTCCAAGATTCCTTCAAGTATTTACTGCAATGCTGGACAAGTGGTCACAAATATCTTTGGAGATTCTTGGTCATGAAAAATTTTTACTTCCCCTTCAATTCTCAGGGACAATTTTGCAAAACTGGGTTGACGCTTGCTGCCTTTTAGAGCTGGAAAGATTTTGCTCCAGGCTCTCCTGGCCTTTAAAGTTTGCTTTGAGAAATCTGTGGTAATTTAAAGGGGTTTGCCTTGATAGAATAAGGTCTGCTTTTTTCTTGCTGCTTTTGATATTCTCTATGTTGGATTGTAGAGGTTTTGATTTTGATGTGTCGTGGCGGATCTCTTTGCTGGTTGATGTTATTTGGTGTTCTATAAGCTTCTTATACTTGAATATTAATTTCCTAGGTTTGGGAAAGTTTCCCCCCACTTTTATTAATATATATTTATGTGATAACTTACTTTCATAATGAACCTGAGTATTTTGTGCACATATATAACATCAATATTACGATCCCTTTCCCTCCCCATTTTTGGCCCTCCAGTACTCTCCCCATCTCCTGTAATTCCCACTATCACACTCATTTGGTTCTGTAAAATGCCTGTGTTCTGAGTTTCCCAAATCAGAGAAATCATGTGATAGTTAATGTATTTAATCTTCTGCATCTGACTCATTTTATCATTCAAATCACCACTTACTTAGTTTCCCACCCCTAAAGTGGACTGCAGTGGCCATATCTTGATGCCTCTTCTCTGGGTCCAACAGAGCCCTTTAATGGGGTGATTTGCCAAAAGTTATTTTTTTCTGTATCTTACTATATCTTTGTTGAGATTCTTCAACATGGCCTCACCCACAAGTCCACATAAGAAGAGAATTGTAACAAGATTTTGCTCCAGGCTCTCCTGGTCTTTAAAGTTTTCATCGGGAAATCTGTAGTAATTTGAATGGGTTTGCCTTGGTAGAATAAGGACTGTTTTTTCTCTTGCTGCTTTTAATATTCTCTTTTTATGTTTATTTCTAAAATTTTGATTATGATTTGTTATAGCAAGTCTCTTTGCTGGTTGAGATTATTTGGTCTTCTTTAAGCTTCTTATACTTGAAAATTAATTTCTTTTTCTAGACTAGGGAAATTTTTTTGCACTATTTCAGTGACTTAAGTTCTTTTCACCCTTGATGCCTCTTGTGCTCTTTCTCCCACACCCATAATTCTGAGATTAGTTCTCTTGGAATCATCCATCAGCTGTTGTACCCAGCTACTTTGCTCATTTCTAATTTTGGAGTCATGCCTAATTATAGCATTTGTTTCCTTAGCACTGTGTTCAGTGTCTGAAATTTTGTCCTTACAATGTTTGAGTTTATTTCCCCTGCTTCAAGATGTATTTTTTGTATCCTGAATTTCAGCTAGATTTTTTTTTTAGAATTTTCACTTATCAAAGTGTTTCTTCATATCTTACCGCTCTTCATTTACCTCTGGCAACATTTTATCTATGGCTTCTATATGCTCAATAAACTTTGTATCTGTTATGACCACTATTTGTTTGATAAGTTCCTCTTTAAGCCCCGTCGATCATTGCTTGCATTTCTTTGAGAATATCATGTTTGAACACTTTACTGGGAAAAATTCGAAAGAGGAAAGTAAGATAGAGAAAGAAAGAGGGGAAAGCTTCTAGACAGAGGGGAACCCAGAAATGTGGTTTACCCCAGATATCTTATTTGAACTGGCTGTTTGACTCATTTGCTTTTTTGACTTCCTTTTGAGTTCCACTATTTCAGGGCCCAAGACATTAATTTCTGGGGTTTCAGGCATTTCTGTGGGTGTCCTGTTGCCTTGTCTTCTTCCATTTTTGAGGGACTTCACTTTAAAGTCCTAGCTAAGGGGTTTCTTTGAAAGGCTGTGAGGGTGTGGGGGGAACAGAAATTCCGCTGAGTTCTATGCTGGAAGTAGACAGTGAGGAAGGACCTAATAGTCTGATGGCCTCTGAGATGTCTTAACCACCAACAGCCCCCTCAGCATAGCTCTCCCACCTGTCCTTACATCCCTTCCATGAGGGCAGGGCTCTCCATCCTTGCAGGTTTTCCCACTACCACCCTTGCCAGTGGTTAGGGTGAGTGGGAGGGGTTGGTGGTCTTTCTTGCCTCTCTGCAACTGTCTCTTGTGCAAGTTTCTTATAGGCATTGTTTAAGAGTAACCCCTCAAGCCCCCTGATACACTCTTCTGACCTTTCTTTTACTCTAAACAGTTTAGTCTCAGGCTCTTTTTTAAAAAAATGACTCCTGCCTGTTATGGCTGCGGAGGCCTGCTTCTGATCTAGGCTTTAGGAGGCCTTATCTACGGGGAGCTCATGTTGCGTTTTTAGTATGCACTACCCACAAGCTCATTTTTTGGAGGCTGGGACTGCCAGCTGCTGACAATTCCGACTTCTGGATCTGTGCTTACTTCAGGCTCCAGACTTTCCTCCATCTATGAATGCCAGCAGACTGGGCTGCTTTTGGGCTGCTGTTTTCCTCTACTTCCAGTGTGTCTTTGGGATTCTGACCTTCCTGGCCTCTTTTCTGTTGCTGAGGTGCTCTTTCCATTTCTGTCTTGGTCAGAGGTTCCTGGCGGGATTTCCTTTGTCTGGGTATGGCTGTGGATAGCTGCAGATGGATGTTCTATGGCCAGGGGTGGCTTCTTTGGGGGCTATTTATCTCTCTCTCACCCCACACCCCATGTTTTCCAAGTTTCTGACCTTTCATGGCCTCTTTTTTGTTGTTGGCATACTCCTCCCTGTCCTAGCTACATTGAACAGGTGACTTTTGTGATATTCTCAAATTTTTTATTGGGTCCACAAGAAGACATTGTGCAGCTGTTATTGGCCACCTTCTTGATCAGATGTCTCCAAGTTTGGAGTTTTAGAATAAAGATATCTAGCTGGTAAAGCCTGAGCTAAAATCTGAAATACAAGCATCTCAGATGAAAGATAATTAGCTTTTACTTCCTTCTTATTGGTCTTACCAAAAAAGGAGTGCCTTTCTTTCTTAACTGCATTCATTGGGTAGAAATAGTTCCTGTAATACGCAGTTTCATGACTAATTGAGAAGTGTGGAAGTGTATTTTTTAAATGTTTCAATTTATCTCTTTCTGTCTTTCTTTTTTTAAGACGGCCTCGCTTTGTAGCCCAGGCTAGTTCTAAACTCACTGGTATAGCCCGGGCTGGCCTTGAACTCAGGACAGTCTGCCTGCCTCAGCCTCCCGAGTGCTGGGATTAGGGATGAATGCCACTCGGCTTTATGTGGTGCTGAGGAATTGAACTCGGGGCCTTGCCATTGCAAGGCAAGCACTTTAACCAATGTGGCATTCCTCCAGCCCCTATCTTTTTCTTGAAACCTTTTTTTTTCTTAGCTTTAAGGAAATTTTTATAGTGTTCCAAAAATGTTATTAATTCAGTATTATTTTGGAGATTTCGAGTAAGTCATTTACTAAAACATTGAATATTGGGTTGGGTTGTAGAGAAGGAAATGCTTATTAATGATGTGAAGATTATAATTCAGAGGAAACTCCTAGGATTCAAAGTATGTTAATGATTTTAGAAATTCTATACAGTATGTGCTGTCAGAGTTATCTGATTATCAAGGTTGTGTTTATGATCCATTAGAATATTTTTTAAAGAAAATTGAATGTTCTTCAGTTTTCTTAAGAGTTAGGGAAGTAAACTTTTATACTGTTAAATTGTACATATGGGTGGGCTCTACATTAGATAGAAAGATGGTGTTTGTTTAATTGAACAGAGTTAGTTTTTAGGGAATAATTTGTGGTAAGGTTCTTGGTCTTTATTTGAGATTTGACTGTAGTTTTCTTTATCTGCAGGATGTGATGCAACAGGCCACCAATGCAATTCTCAGAGGGGGTACTATTCTAGCTCCCACAGTGTCTGCAAAAACCATCGCAGAGCAGCTTGCTGAAAAGATCAATGCCAAGCTCAATTATGTGCCCGTAGATAAACAAGAAGAGGAGAGGCAGGATGGTGGGCAGAATGAATCTTTTAAGAGATACGAAGAAGAACTAGAGATTAATGACTTCCCACAGGCAAGTAAAAGATTTAGATTTTTTCATATTGTGAAGTGGAAACTTTTTCTTCTTTAAGAACAAAACAAAAGTCAGTCTTTAAGAATATGAATATTTTGGGACTGGAGAAATGACTCAGCAGTTAAAGCACTTGCCTAGCAAGCGCTATGCAAGCACTAAGTACTGGAGTTGAATTCTCCAGCACCGCAAGCTGGGTGGCGCGTGTGTATAGTCCCCCAGCACTCGCGAGATACTGAGGCAGGATGATTGCCATGAGTTTAAGGCCATCCTGGACTACAGAGTGAGATCCTGTCTCAAAAAAAAAAAAGAGAACATTTCAAAATGATTTACTACCTCTGTTACTCATATATGGAGAGATAGGAATAAAAATTCAGTTTTTATAGGCACTTTAGGATCTAAATGAATTTACTTAATGTAGGTATATATATTAATTATAATTTTACTAATCACCATATATCAGCCAGTCTCCTCTTTCTTTGTCACCTATCACATTTTTAGAAAAATCATTGTTATGGAGTGATTTTTTTTCCCCCTTTACTCTTTCTTATAGACGGCCAGGTGGAAAGTTACCTCCAAGGAAGCTCTACACAGAATCAGCGAATATTCTGAAGCTGCTATTACAATCAGAGGAACTTACTTCCCTCCTGGCAAAGAACCAAAGGAAGGAGAGAGGAAAATCTACTTGGCAATTGAAAGTATGTACTATTAGTTCTATTTTGGGCTTGAGTAGATCAAAGTGTTTGTAGATATTATAGACCCAGAGAGTATGTAGTCGTTTCTAGGAAGGACTGAAAATAAGAGAAACCTATTAGAACAAAATAAATAGTTACAGCAAGGCCTGGTGATGCAAGCTTTTAATCCAGGCATTTTGGGCGGCTGAAGTGGGAGAATAAGAAATTCAAGCCCAGCTTGCGCAATTTAGCAGCTTAGCAACTTAGTGAGACGCTGTCTCAAACAATAAAAATGGGCTCGGATATAGCTCAATGTGAAGGCTCTGTGTTCAACCCCAATACCTCCAAAAGGTTGCGTTCCAGGCTGCAGTGTAGCTCAGTGGGCCCTGGGTTTTATCCTAAGCATCTGTCCCCCCAATAACATTGTAGTAATCAAGTTGGACATAGAGGCACATGCCTGTAATATCAGCACTTAGGAGGGAGGCATAATAATGTGAGTTTCTGCTGCTACATTGTTACAAATTAATATGTTAACTGTAACCCATAAAATAACTACTAAAAACGTATGTTAATGATTTATATTATATAGGGCATCCAAAAAGTTTGTTAATCTTTCTCCTGCATTCAGTGAACATATCTGGAACAGTAAATTTAGTGCTTTCACTTTTCTTACAGCATTAATTTTGCTTCAAATGTTATAAAAAACTCATCCAAAGAAAAATTATTGTATTATTTTAGTTATATGTAGGATGATCTTTGGTACACCCTGTATATGTTGTGTTAGGATATGTCTAAAAAAGAAACGAAAATAAATTGGGCCTGGTGGCACAGGCCTAAAATTGCAGCACTGCAGATTACAGGTTTGATCCCAAGCTCAAGCCCAACAGGGACAATTTAGTGACTTAGTGAGACCTGTCTCCCCAACTTTGTTTTCATAGTATATAAAAATTTTGTTCCCACAGAGTTTTGTCCTTCTAACTTTTTTGCTGTCATTGCCATAAAATGCCTTTTTTTTTTTTTTTGTGGCATTGAGGATTGCACACATAGCCTTTGCACTGATTTATATCTCCAGGTTGGTCTGCCTGCCTGTCCTCTTTGTCTCCCTTCCTTCCTTCCTTTCTTTCCTTTTCTTTCTTCCTTTCATTCTTTCTTTCTTCTTTTCTCTTTTTGCAGTATTTAGGATCCAACCCATGGCCTTCATATTGAGCTATGTCTCCAGCCCATCTTTTAGTTTTCAAGTTTGAGACAGGGTCTAAGTTGCTAGTTTACTCAGCCTAAGCTCAAACTTTGAATCCTCCTGCCTCAGCCTTCCAAAGTGCTGGGATGATAGGCCTGGCTTGTTTTTATACATTATATATCCTTTAATACAGATTTAAATAATATAGGAAGGTAAAGGAGCCACAAACCAAAAATGATATTTTTATATTTATCTATGTTACTACCTTTACCAGTGTTATTTTTTAATGTGGATTTGATTTGCCACATACCTCTAAGATAATTCTGGTTAGTGGTGTTGAAAATATAAAATCAGATATATCTATTGATAATGACTTAATAGTCATCATCTTGACCCTTTCTTTCCTGTCATTTAACTATTTATACAACTCTAGAGCGAAATGTTTAGTCACAACTGATGAAGGGAAATATTTTTCATTTCTTTTTAATTCTTTTCATTTTTAAGGAAAAAAATGATAAAAATGCAGCTTTTTACTTTGCAATTTGTTTTGTCCTTTTACCCTTTGGTATTTCGGTCTCTGATTTGGCTCAGCCCTTTCCCTCTTTATGAGTGTGTCCCGGGCTACCCACCTGTACTTACCTCCCTCCTCCCTGTGATTATCCTCAGCTTCAGATGTCACCCCAGTGGTGGTTCTGTAGTCTCCAGCTTTCCTAAACTGGTACCTGTTTTCACTGGGCTCATTTACTTTTCCAGCAGGATGTCTCATGAGCAGCTGTAGCAATCTAATTAATACTCATTGCTAAAATGTACCAGCTTTGCATTCTGATTTCATTATCTTCTTTGTTGCTTTTAACTTCTTTTACTTGGCTGCTTGCCTCTTAACCATCTTAATTTGGTTTTTTTCACACTATTCACATGCAATCAGAAACAAATACCTTGTCCATTCCACTTCAGAAGTGTGTTTCATAGTGGTATGAACACAGTACTGTGAGAGCACTGTGATTTAAAAACACTTTACTTTTCCTAAAGAAGTCAGGGAAAATTTCTTTTTCTTTTTTTTTTTTTTGTTTTACATTTAGTTAAAAAATGATTTTATTACTTGAGTACATTCACAAATTTATGCCACCAGGGCAGA
This sequence comes from Ctenodactylus gundi, assembly GCA_004027205.1. Lineage (NCBI taxonomy): Eukaryota > Metazoa > Chordata > Mammalia > Rodentia > Ctenodactylidae > Ctenodactylus > Ctenodactylus gundi. Next base: position 33,095 of record PVKB01003543.1, on the reverse strand, counting down.
AGCTGTGGATGACTCGCATTTCCATCTGTGGGGGAGGACCCGCTTAGTCTTGTAGTAGCAAGCCAGTCGGTGAATTTGGCTCTCAATCAGAATGAGACGGAATTTAGCATCTTTATCCTTTCTGTTCCTCTCAAGATGTTTTCAAACAGCAACTGCTTTTTTAATTAAGTGGTAGAGATCCTCAGGAAGATCAGGTGCAAGGCCCTTAGACTTAAGGATTCGCAAGATTTTATTGCCAGTCACAAAATGAACTTGTGCCACACCGTGTGAGTCCCTCAGGATCACACCGATTTGTGAGGGAGTCAGATGCTACTTGGCTAGTTTATAAATCTGTTCTTTCACGTCATCCGACGTCAACTTCAGCCAGGTAGGGATGCTGCAGCGATAGGGCAGAGCCGACTGGGACAGACCCTTCATGGGAGCGTGTATGTGGCCCATGATGGCAGCAGTCTGGCAGCAGAAAGAGCAGGGAAATTTTCTTAAAAGTGATACTTAAAAGTTGTTCTAGGGAGTAGGGCATAATGGCACTTGCTTCCGATCACTACACTATGGAATGCTGAGGCAGGAGGATCCCACGTTGAGCCCAGCCTTTGTGATAATTCAGCAGGACTCTGTCTCAAAAAAGGGCTGGAGATATAGCTCAGTGTGAAGTGAAGACACTGGGTTCAATTCCCAGCAAGGGGGAAAAAAAAAGTAAAAAAGGTTCCTCCCTTCCTCCTTTCCTTTGTTTTTTCTTGTCCAGGTATACAGGTCAAACTTGGGATCTTCCTGTCTCAGCTTCCCAGAGTGCTGGGATTACAGATTTGTGCTACCACATCCAGAATTTATAAGACTACATGTAATATGTCTTCAATGGCTATATTTTAAAAGTGTACTATAAGTAGCATGCATTATGTGATATAGGTGATGTTTTACCAGGCATTGAATTCTGGCAGGAAGTACAGTGTTCCCAAAAGTTACCTACAGTATTTCCTCCTAAATCTCCATGACAAGGATAAACATGTAGTGTAATTCAAGTAATGTGAATAATTATGTTTTCTACTCAATCACCAGGTGCCAATGAACTGGCTGTACAGAAAGCAAAGGCAGAAATTACCAGGCTCATAAAAGAAGAACTGATCCGACTGGTAAGTGAAAGCTTCGAAGACTTAACTTGTTTTAATAAATGTTTTATTGAACTATAATATAAATACAAGTTCACAAATCATAAACATACAGCTTGATGAACTTTCACTGAATATCAGTGTTGCCTGAGTGACTTTCTCATTTCAAGGACACAATACCCAACACTGTCAACTTAACAGGGGAAGGTTTATTTTAGCTCCCAATTTCAGGAGTTCTCAGACAGAACTCAATTATCAGTTCATGGGCAGTTGACAATGGCAGGAAGAATATGGTGGAGAACAGCTGCTTAAGGCATAAAAAGAGGAAGGGATAGAGTCTCGCAAAGTTTCTGAGTTGCTCAGGCTGGCCTCAGACTTGTGATCCTTCTTCCTCAGGCCCCCCAGAGTGCTAGGATTACAGATCTGTATCCCTTAGCTTGGATTTGGCAGTGTTTTAAAACTTAAATAATTATTTGATCTGATTTTGGAAAAGCAGTTCTTTACAGACTACCTTTCCAGTGGACTCAAACCCATTCTGTGTCGTTAGTGCCAGCTGAAGCTTCTACAGCATGTATATTGGATGAAGGCCTTTGGAAGAAAAATCTTATACTTTGTCTTTAAGAATATGATTTTGTGGACTTTTTAAAATTTCAATTACAGATCATTCTGTTGGGAGGGATAAAAAGATTTGAGAAAAGAGGGTATCCAAAACAAGAGAGAAAATAGAAAAGTTCTTAATGAAGGAAGGAGTGACATAAAAACTACCTCATGCTTGTAGGTGCCACTGCCATTAGATCTATTGAAAGCAGTTGTCAGGAAAATTTGAATAAACAAAGAGAAATAATTAAGTACTAGACAGTATAGTAATATTTAACATTTTTATTTTGACTGATAGTTTAATAAAGTGATAGAGGAAATGATCTTAAATGTTTTGTCTTTGCTTTTTTTTGACATGTGTGTTTTATTTTTTTATTGTAGCAGAACTCATATCAACCAACAAATAAAGGAAGATACAAAGTCTTATAGATGTCTAGAAAACATTTTTTTACCTGTGCTGATCTGTGATACAGTGGCATTTATTGTCTGAAGTTTACAATGTATTGTAAATTAAGATTTTTTAAATTCTGTCTTACTGATTTTTTAAATACAAGAAACCAGTATTTGCTAGAGAAATCTTCTGTCAGTAAGTATCCCCACAATACCCAGACTGTATTTAAAGCAGGCCTGTTTTCAGAGTATAAAGCCTTTATTGTAAAACTTAAATATTTAAACTTTAAATATCTGGATAATGTTCTAGGGGTTTAAAATGTGGAACCATTTGGAAATTGTATTGACAGTAATAAAGGATACAAGTCATTAAAGGGGCTATACATCTATCCTCTTTCAAAATGAAATGATTATCTCTGAGAAAAGTTGAAATTGCGTTGTATTATTATGTCACACAACCTCCTCTTACCTTTGGATTACATCTCATGTGACTCAGCTGAACATCTGAACTGGATTTAACAATGTTATAATGGAAGTTATAAAATGTTGAGTTTTTGTTTTAATTTCTGTCATCATAAACTGGGAATGGTTGAACTACTTTTGGTTTTTGTCAACCTGAGATTTATAGCAAAAGAATTTTGTTTCATTTCTTTACAAATGCAGAGTTCTAGTATGTACTACTTTTAGGTATCCCTCACAACCTCTGACTCTATACGTATTCTTTCTTAATCTTTGAATGAAAATAGTTGTAGTCTGTAAATATTAAACACAGTTCCTTTGCCCTGAAAGTGTTTGTTTGGACATCTGTACATTTGGCATGTACAATCAACTTATTGCTTCTAATCTGATTTTTCTTTGGAATTATCATGTTGTGAATTTTTAAAAAGAATCTAAAGCATACTTTTATGCAAATTTTAGATAGACCTTAGTCCTTCTGAAATTTAATGTACAAGGAATCAAAAATTGTATTTAGAGACCTCAAGCTCTAATTCCTGAATATTCTAATTTAAGTGACTGTAATTGGATTACTTAATATTCTTTTCAAGACTTCTGTGATACTAGAACTTCCTATTGTCACTTTAAATATATTATTTTCAGGAAATAAGTAGATGTATTTCTTAAAATAAGAGTTGGAAACATTCTTTATTCTTGACTTACAATTTTCAAAAAATAATGAAAGCATACTATAGTCAAATCATTTTAATGTTATAGTCAATAGCTAACATGACACAAGAATTATTTCTTCAAAATAAAGTTAGCCTTATTTTTAAAAATAAGACAACTGGAAAATACTTTGGATTCTTCACACAATTAATTGAAGGAAGAAAACTGACAAAACATAGGTAACTTCAGAATCAAGCCATTTACTGTATAGTTCCAGGCACTATGGTCTTCTCCTCTCTCCAGTTTATTTATTTATATTTAATTCTCATTATTACCCAGTGGTAGTTTGTTTCCTTTGGTAGACTATATCACCATATTGGTGACATTTGGTGCTTCCTTCAATCCACTAGATCACTTTGAGATTAAGAGATTTACATCATTCTAACATTTACTTTTCTATTTAGTTGTGGTAACCCACTTGGTAGTATTTTATCCTAATATGAAACATTACTCTGTAGTACATATTTTAGTGTCACACTGCCTGCTTTTTAAATTTTGAATGATGTACAGGTTTTTTAATGCAATATCAATATTTGCTCATGTTTTCTAAATTCCTTATAAAATAAAGTTAATTTAATCTGCATTTTTTTCTAAAATTACCTTTCCTCAAATCCTTTCTCTTCTGTTTCTCTTTAATATTGGTGAGCATATGAGAGAAATATTACTTTGTGTATGTTTAAAAAGAAAATTCTAACAACTTACCATCCAAACCACTTATAGTTCTGACATAATGGTAGATACGAAGAAGAAAAGGAAAAATCATAATTTTAACATTACACTTTTAGCCAGGCCAGTGGTGCAAGCCTGTAGTCCCAGCACTCTGGGAGACTTTAACACATGAGAATTACAACAAATCTTTATAATAAATACTGAATCTATGCTTATACCCCATATAGGTATTCTGTTAGCAGCCACAGGTAAATCAGCTGAGAATGCAGCTCAGTATGTAGGCCATGGCTCAGTCCTCAGTACCTCAAAAATAGAATGAGGAAAACTTAACTACAACTTCAGTGCACAGAAGTTATTCAACTTTTTTTCCTCTAATAGAAAACTCCCTCTAACAAGTTTGTAAGAGTTTCAAAGATACAGTAAATCTGGACCGTGTTTATGATTTGTAAAATGAGCCTTTCCCTTATGTATGACCCTCTTCCACTACTGAGCTATGAATAGGCCATCACTCATTGTCTTTTACCTATAAATTGAACCACCTCTTTTTATAGATTTCCATCCCAAATACATAATAACTATGCCATGCTCCAGGCAATAAGGTTTTGTTTTTTGATGGTGGTGATGGTGGGGGTGCTGTCCTTCTGCTTGTGCCTCCCCTTTCTTCTCTGTGTTTGAGTATATAACTTTAAAAATGCCTGGCACAAGGCCCTGGATTTGATTCCCCAGCACCATGTAAGCTGGGTATGGTGGAGCACGCCTGTAATCCTAGCACTTAAGAGGCTGAGACGAGGATTGACGTGAGTTTGAGGTTAGCCTGGTTGACAGAGTAAGACCCTGCTTCAAAACCAATGAAACAAACAAAAAAAGACTAAAAATGTGCTGAGTTAGTAGCTCGGTGTAAAGACCCTCATTTGGATGCATAGTACCACCAAAATAAAATAAGCCAACAAAGAACTGGTGATATGTCTATATGATCTGGACAGCTGTGGACCAGGCTGAATCAGCTGATAGAGAAACAATTTAAAATGTTGAAATTGTATTTCAAGGGTGTATGAGGGGTTGATTTTGTTTTGTTTTGCTTTGTAGTTCTGAGAATTGAGGACTTTGCACTGAGATATATTCCTAGCCTCCTCTACGCCACCCACACCCACACCCTCACCCAGATACACACTGTTTAGAAACAGGGTATAGTCCAGCCTGGTTCTGAACTCATTCCCTAGCCCATCCTGGCTTCAACCTCACGGCAGTCCTCCTGTCTCAGGCTCCTGAGGCCGGGGATTACAAGCATGTACCACCACACCCAGGTGTTATGTGGTACTGGGGAAGTGAATCCAGTGCCTCACACTTCCTAGGCAAGTCCTCTAATCACTGAGCTGTGCCCTCAGCCCCTTGTTTCTGTTCTTTGATGGTGAGTCTTAACAACGTTGGCCGGATACACTCAAACTTGTGATCTTCCTGCCTTAGCCTCCCAGTGCGCGGGGATTATACACATGCCACCACCACATCCAGGGAGTGCATGTATGTGTGGTTGGGGGCTGGTACTGGGGATCAAGCCCAGGGCCTTCACAGTGAGCTACATCCCCAGCCCTTTTAAAAAATACATTAAAAAAATTTTTTTTGAGACATAGTATCCTTAATTTACCCAGGCTGGAGTCAGACTTGCTATCCTCCTAACTCAGCCTCCCAGAATGCTAGGATTACAAGCCTGCACCACCAGGCCCAGTTTAATTTTATTTTGAGACAAGATTTTGCTAAATTGCCCAGGCTGGGTTCAAACTTGTGATCTCACTACCTTAGCCTCCAAGAGTCCTGGAATTAAAGGCCTATGCCATAGGCCTGGCAGGAAGTATATACTTTTGAAGAAAAAAATGTGAGGATACAAATCAGACAGTGTGCTCTTGTACTGTGTTCTGATTATCTGTCCACCTCAATAGAATATACATTTGCAGAGGTTAGGGACTCTGTCATGCATCCCCAGTACCTTGCATTTAATAAATACTTGTTAAATTAAATTGACTTAAGTAACTTGTCCTTAGTCGCACAGCTAATACATAGCAGACTCAGGATTTTTTTCCCCCAGTAGATTCTCAGCACATTGTAACTTGTTCTGATGATGAAGCCATACAGCATAAGGAATGAAGCCCTTTTATGAGGGAAGACATGACCTTTGGGGGGGGGGAACCAATATTGGTGGCAGGAAGCATGAGGATGGCTTCTTGGGAAAGGAATGAGCTATACATATAAGATACATGAAAGTGTGTCAGGATCCCAGAATAAGAGAAATAAGGATGGACTGTCCCAGCTTTAATCTGGTGTTTTGGGGGAGGAAAAAACCCACACGTCTTTCCCTTTGATTACTAGGAAGAGACCCATGGGCAAGAGAGGGAGGATGCTTAGGACTTACCTGTCTGTGGACCTGTAGGATGTGGGAGCAGAAGAAAAGAATGGATTTCAGTGGCTGGAGGAATGGCTTTGCGGTTAAAGCGCTTGCCCAACAAGCACTAACTCAAGTGGTAAGTACCTGAGTTCCATTCCCCAGCACCACATAAGCTGGGCATGATGGTGCATGCCTGTAATCCCAGCACTTGGGAGGCTGAGACAGGAAGATTGCTGTGAGTCCAAGGCTAGCCTGGGTTTCATCCTGAGTTCAGTACTAGCGTGGACTATGGTGTGAGACCTTGTCTCCAAAAAACAAAAAAAGATTTCATCTGGAAGAAGAGCAAGTGGAAAGAGAAGGTGACAGTTACTTGGGTTTGTTATGGAAGCTGACAGGATAGGCAGGTTAGATTAGGCAGTGGGTCCTCCTAAGGGTCCAAGTCAAGCTGTAGCAAAAGTGACAATAGCAGCAAGTTAAGATGAAGTTGTCAGGCCCTTTGTTCTCACTTGCTGGTTCTTCACCGAAAATATTTGGCATGATCTTTTCACATCTTGTGGGCTTTACATACATGGAGAACAAAGGGAGGAGGAGAAATGGAGTCCATGTCACTGACCAGAGTGCTGCCCAGATTGCTGCAGGGAGTGATCTATCAGCCCCAACCAAACCAAAGATAGGTGGAAGAAGCAATCACTAACCCAGGACAACAGCCCAATCCTTGGACCTACCTGGAGATGAAAAAGCCAAAATTCGTAAAAGGGGGCTATTCCTTGTGTGGGAAAAACATTCCCAGCTTTGGGTCCCTTCCTGAAAGGAACCTTTCTGTTCTGCTTTCTGATAAAGGTATTTTTGCTTTGTAACTTCAACTCCATTCACTTATTTCTTTATCAGCTTCGGTCATTACCCAGGAAAACAACTTTGGTTACACAAAAACCCAGGATGCAACAGATTGATGACTTAAACCCTGGGTTTGGACTTCTTTAGCCTCAGGACCAAAAGAGCACCTCTTCTGAGGAGGTTGCATGACTTCACAGGATGGAGTACAAGCATCTTTCTGACTCCTGATCCTGGTAGACCCTTGGGTCTCAGAAGCCACAGAACAGCGAAAACATCCCTCCCAGAATGCACTTCCAGTCTGCCAGCAGCTAGCTCTACTGGCAGTGTCTTTGTACTCTGCATTCAGGAGAGTAGGAATGTGTCAGCCCGTACCTTGGAAAACATGCCTGGTCTGCAGAGGCTTGATTGCCAGTTATCCACCTCTAACTCTTCTAGGTTTGTCACCAACCCAAAGGCGATTAGAGTTTTTGCCAAGAAAGTACAAGGCCCTGAATTGGAATCTCTCATACCACATAATCTGGGCATGGTGGTGCATGTCTGTTATTCCAGCACTTGGGAGGCTGAGGCAGGAGGACTCCTGTGAGTTTGAGGCTAGCCTGGGCTACACAGTGAGTTGGTCAAGGGGCTCATGGTTAGCTCCTTGGTGACAATAGCGCTGATGTCCACCAGACAGGTTACTCTGCCATTTAGTTCCTTAAGTAGCACTTTGGTGGTAGACATATCTTTATATGTGACATGGCCGTAGGACAGCTTACAGGCTGTGGTTCTCACCCTGAATACGTTAGACTTGGCATCATAACCTGAAGATTTTCCTGTAATACATTTAGGCTGAGCGAAGATAGAACCTTGACTGTAGAACACCTGCTGTGTTGTCAATGGGTGATCACGCAGAGGTGGTTGGTTTTGTTTTTGGCACTGAGTACTGAGTCTGGCATATTCACACCAAGCTACTTGCCCAGCCCTTTTTCATTTTTATTTCTTGCTAAGTGGCCCAGGCTGGGCTTGAAATTGTGATCCTCTTGCCTGAGCCTCTCAGAGTTCTGGAATAACAGGCCTGCCCCATTGAGCCCGACTGAGGTTGCTGCATAAGCTAGACAGGCAGACCTTCCCAATCACAGAGCTCAGAATGTGGCTGGCTTTGATCATCCTGTGTACCTATCCCAGGCAGTGGAGATAGTCCATGGCTTTTATCACCCACTGTGGGTAATACGTGCAATCACCAGTTCATGTTATCCATGAAGTATATGCTAATGAGATCTTATGCAGAACCAGATGCCATGAATGATGGGATAACCCACAGCTTGTCTGCAACTAAGTTGGCTCAATTATGGCATAATAAGAATGCCGTTGGGGCTGGAGGAATGGCTCAGCGGTTAAAGTGTTTGCCTAGTAAGCAATAAGTACCTGAGTTTGATTCCCCAGCCACATAACCCAGCCATGGGGGTGGACACATGTAATCCCAGCATTCTGGAGGCTGAGAGGATTGCTCTGAGTCCAGGGCCAGCCTGGACTCCATAGTGAGTTCCAAACAGCCTGGGCTGCAGACTCTAGAAAAATAAAAATAAAAAAAGAATGCCACTATCTTACTGGAACAAGGGTCTAGGTTAATCCTGCATACTGTCACATATTCTCCCGTTGGTTTGAACCTTGCTTGATTGTCATCAGGTCCTCAAATCCTTTGCCTGTAATGTTGAGCAGCTCATAACACCCTCTCTCTGGCAGAAGACTTTTAATTATCTTTAGAGAAGGATGCTATGACCTCTTAAGTGTGCCTCCTTGGTAAGAAAAATGAGTTCCTAAAGTGTAAACTAACTTCAATTCTGATTTTCTTTTTCTTTCTTTTCTTTTTTTCTTTCTTTTTAAACACTGTGGTACTAGGCTTCGAACACTGAGCTACATCCCTAGCGAAATTGCCATGGTCTTCCACCTCCCCCCCCCCCAGGCCTCCAGAGTGCTTGGACTACAGGCTCTCACTGTGGGGCCTGGCCGCAGAAATCCTGTAATACATAAAAGGAGTTTTGTAAGCCAACTACTGCTTGTCCCATCCCTTCCTTGATGGCTGAAGGAAAATATGGCAATTCTAAAGAGGTCATGGATTTAGCAAATTGAAAAATTGTAAATGTTCTACCAAATAAGGCTTTTCATTATCACATGATCCTGGGTTTGAGTGTCCTAATACCTAGAATTATTTGAGTATGCTCATTTTGTTTCAGGTGGGGAGCTAATCCTACCTGTTCCCAAGAAACAAGTGGCTGGGTCAGTATAACCTGGGAAACCCCAAACACAATCAGACACCAAACACGTAACAAGCTGCCTCTGGAACAAGATTGCTGTGCTCAAACCCTAACTCCATTTACTAATCCTGTATTCTGAGAACTGGAGTATAAGTACTGACACCACAGCCCTCCCCTAAAGAAGTTATTCATGCCCCTTTTGGCGGGACCTTCAGCACAGTCAAGGCCACCGGTCTGCGACGAAAGCTATGCAGTTTATGCCCAAGGCTGGCCCAGGGCCCGGGCTCTTCCCAGCCGCGCAGGCGCGACCAGGCTACCCGGCTCCCTCCCAACCTCACGTGCTGGTCGGCGGCGGGAGACCTAGTCTCGCGATGAGCGTGTGCGTGTGCGTGCGCGCGCGCGTTTGCAGTTCTCACGAGCTCGCGCACGCCGCCTCGCGCTCCGGGGCGGAGGCGGCGTCTTCCTCCTGGGTCCGTGGCCCGGCAGGGCGCGGAGGCCGCGGCCGGAACTGGTGCCCTCGCCTGCCTCGCCCCGGTCCTCGCTGCCTGCCTTGGGAACGCTTCCCGCGCGGTCGTGAGGCGGCGGCTGGGGCGAGAGCGGCGCCAGTGTGAGATTCTCTGCCGATGGGCAGCGCCAGGACGCGCTGAGAGGCCGGGCTACGAGCGGCCGAGGTAGGTGGGCCCGCGGCTCGACCGCTAGGGGAGCGGCGGCGGGGCGGCGGCGCGGCCGGGCGCCTGGCGGTGGAGGAGGGCACGCTGCCGCCCGCCCCCGCGGAGGTCTCTGGCGAGGCCAGGAGGGAGCGAAGGGCAGCCGACGAAGTCTTCCTTTCCCGGGTGGGCAGCGATCGGCGGGGACATTGGGAGGGCTCGCCCTTTCTTTGGGAGGTCGGAATCCGCAGTCCTCCCCCGCCCTTTAAATACGTGCCAGCCTCTAGAGCGGCGTGTGGATGGAATGGCCTGCGGTTTCGACGCTTGCCGAACTCCCGAAGGATCGGACGTCAGATTTCGAATTTCGTTGTTGGGAGGGTCTAACCACCTTTCCTGTCGTGTGGGCGCGTATCTTCTGCAAACTTGTTAATGCTAGTGTAGGAATAATCGCTTTCGAAAACACAACAGGTAATAGACTTTTTAACACCTTAGTCAAAGGTCTGGCTTTGGGGAAACAGCGCTTGGGGCACGATTGAGAAGTCGAAAGAAGACAAAGGAAACTGTTACGTATGTTCTGTCCTAGTATAAAACTTTCCCCTAGGCAAGCAGAGAGTTTAGCAACTGGCCTTTGCTGGATAGAATTCAGTCATTAATATGACACGCGAAAATAACTTCGTTTATTACTATGAAATCGTAGACGATTATTATATATAGTTAGCCAGATGATCTATGGGAAATCTCTGAGAATTATGTGATACTTGATCTTTGAGGACAGCAGAACTCTGGGTTCTTGAAAAGAAGATTTTTTGTGTTTGGAAGGCTTCAGGAATGTCTTGTTAAAAAATACTTCTGTTGGCAGTAATGACTGCCACCTTCAAAATTAGGGAAAGGAATTGTTTTGTAAAGAATGGCTCACTGAAGGACTTCAGGAGTTACAGTAAAATGATTTCAGGGACTGCAAGTTAGCTAACACTTAAAATATTTGTGTTTAGGGTCTAAGGCAGAGCCTAGTGCTCCCTTAGCGTGCCCAACGCCTTGGGTTGGAACCCCAGGACCACATAAAAACTAGCAGGCCGTGGCGGAGAACACCTGTAATCGCAGCACTCGGGAGGCTGAAGCAGGAGAGTTGCCATGAGTTTGAGGCCAGCTTGGGCTACATAGGGACCTCAAGACCAGCCAGGACTACAGAGCAAGACCCTGTCTCAAAGAAAAAAAAGTTTTGTCACAGTCAAAATGTATGAAGGCTCTTTGTTGACTCCCTTACTTTCAGTGACCCAATTTAAAAAATAATCTTTTACCTTCGACAGTCAGCGAAGTCTGTTCTGTGACACTTGTTTTTCACTCAGTCTGTACTTTCTAGATATGTAATATTCATTCTGACTCTTAAGGAATGTGGCCTATGTACTTGAATGAACTTTGTATGCGAAGAGTCAAGTTACCTTTTTTTTTTCCTCTGAGCGGAGTCTCACTACAGTCTCATGTAGTCTAGGCTGGTCATGGGCTTACTGTGTAACACAGTCTTGTCTCAGCTTACACGATTCTCCTGCGTCAGCCTCCCAGGTGCTGGGATTATAGGCGTGTGTTGCCACACCTGGTTTTATGTAGTGCTGGGGAATTGATCCCAGAGCTACCTCTAGCCCCAGGAGTCAAGAATATAAGCTGGTAAGCTCTGGACTGAAAGGAGGGAAGTAGTGTAGGACTAATGCTTATGTGTTACACATATGCTGTGTATAGACGTATTCTTCATATAAATACATATTGTAATTATGCACACAAGGATCCAATAGTCCTGATTCCTGTCCTGAAGTTAAAACTGAGTTAGTTTTAGCTGTTTGCTTATTTTATTTAATTCATTTAAAATTTTTGGAGTGCAGAACATAATGGCAGGCATTATACCACAGTCCTATACCTTTTTGTTAACCTTTACATGAGCAGTTGGCTGAAAATTTCCTATCTGGTTTGTCATTATTGGGGAAGCACAATACTTCTTAGAAGCAACAGGGGAGAGAAATGTAAAACATACAAGATTCACACTTCAGAAGTTGCCTTTTTTCTTTCTTTTCTTTTATTCTCTGGTATTGGACACTGGCTGTATCTTCAGCCCATTTTTTAAGTTTTGATTTTGAGATGGAGCCTCACTAAGTTGTCCAGGTTGGGTTCAAAACTTGGCTGTCCTCTTGCCTCCCCTTTACAGTGCTGGTATTACAGGCCTTGGCCATTGGGCTTGATTTAGATCTAGTCCTTATGTCAGTGTTTTATTGTCTTTTCATTGGAATATACAGCTTTACCCATCCATTTATTTTTGTCCTAGTGCTCAGAGTAGTATCTCACGTGGAGTTAGGTCTCAGTAAATAATAGACTGTGTCAGGAGTAAACTAACATAGCTGGGCATCAATTCCTCCCATGGGAAGCTGAGTTGGGGGTGTTAAGTTTGAGCTAGCCTAGGCTACATAGTGAGAGCTATCTCAAGCAAACAGAACATGACATAAGCCAAAGGCACAAGTTCCTGAAGATGGTGAAAGGAATTAAGAGTTGGCATACTTTGTTTTGTTTTGAAATTGCAGGTATTTGAATTTACTAGGTAGCCAGGGTAGCCGTTGAACTCAGGTAATCCTCCTTCCTCAGCCTCCTGAGTGCTGGAATTACAGGCATGCACCACCGTCCTGCTTATGTGGGGGTTGGGGAATCAAACTTGGGGCCGTATGCTTGCTGGGCAAGTGCTTTAACCGCTGAGCTTTACCTCCAGTTGATAATAGGGATTAAACCCAGGGCCATGCACTGAACCACATAAATTGCCTATGTTGGGTTCAAACTTGTAATCTTCGTACTTCAGCCTCCCAGAGTGGTGGGATGACAGGTGAGTGCCACCTTGCCTGGCACCTTGTCTAATTTTTTTTGGTTTTGTTTTGTTTGAGACAAGATCTTGCTCTGGAGTCCAGCCTGGTCCTGCGCTCACTGTGTATAGCCCAGGCTGGCCTCAAACTCACAGAAGTCCTTCTCCCTCAGCCTCGCAGGTGCTGGAGTTACAGGTATGGGCCACCATGCCCAGTTTATTGTGGTTGTGGAGAATCAAATTCAGGCAAGTAGTCTAACCTCTTTGCTATTCCTCCAACCCCAGCTTGTCAAATTTTTTAATGGTGTGGTTTTTTCAGTGTAGGTTGGTATTTTGAGTAAAGGATATGTGGGAGCATTTTGCCTTTAAAAGCCTTACTCGGGCTAGGGTCATTGCATAGCAGTTAAAATGCTTACATAATGTAAACTGTGAGCTGAGACTATATATATATATATATATATATAGCTTAATGTTCTAATATATTAAGAGAAAATGAAGAAAAGTATGGTTTAGAGGGAAAGTTTTGGTAAGTTTACTGATAGGAATCGAAAGGCATGAAGTGTAAAACATTGAAACAGATTGTAGAAAGAAATATTTTTCCCTTGACTGGCAGTCCTTCCAGTGGGAGAAAGAACTTGTGCTTTCCTGCTTCTTTTTGTTAGTGCTCCAGCAGGATGATGTTCCAATAGTACTGAAAAGGATTTACATTTCCTCTTAAAGTCTTCTCACAGGTCTGTGTTTTTCTCTTTTGTTTTTGCATATGGTGTCTGCTCCAGCTTCATTCAGTGGGGTAGGGTACTGGAGATGGAACATAAGGGCTTACTCTGAATCCCAGCCCGTTTCTATTTATTTGAGAGCAGGTTTCATTAAGTCACTAAGTTGCTGGAGCTGGACTGGAGTTGCAATTCTCCCTCAATCAAGTGCTGGTATTACAGGCCTGCACCACCAGGTGAGGCTGTACCCCAGCTTTATTTATAATAACCTGTTAATGTTGATTCCTGTTTAATTCTTATATTTTTAATCGCTGTGTAACTTGAAGGGGAAAGGAATGGTTTATCCTTTCACATATCCCAACATGGACTTTATTTCAGTTTGTAAAGGAAATTTATTTGGCTTTATGTGTTATCAATAGGAAGATTTTTGTGGATATTTGTAGAAGTTGGGGAATAAAGAGGTGTATAAAAATTTTAAGCTGGGTATGGTGGCACAGGCCTGTAATCCTAGCACTCGGGAGATGGAAGCAGGAGTATTGCCATGAGTTAAAGACCAGCATAGGCTACATAGTGAGTTCAGAACCAGCCTGGACTACAGAGTGAGACCCTTTCTCAAAAGGAAAAAGTGTATAAAAATTTAAACAGGAATATTTTGACTCATATGTTTTCATTTTAGCGTAACAGTGACTCTCATGGTGTGGGGTGAGAACATTTCGCAATATCTGGAGAAATTTTTGGTTGTCACAAATTTAGTGGGAGAGAGAATGGTATTATCACTGATATTTAGTGGGTGGAGGCCAGAAATGCTGTATTCTACAGTGTATAAGACAACCTCCCACAACAGTTGTCTTACCCAAATGATGGTGATGCTATCATAAAACCCTGAATAGTTGTATTTGGCTCTATCATTTCCTAATGTTTGTGAAATCTTCTGTTTTTTAAAAATAGAGCAAATAGGGCTGGAGGAATAGCAGTATGGTGAGAATACTTGCCTGGCAAGCACAAGGTCCTGAGTTCAGTTCTCCCGCACTGCTTAATCTGGGCATGGTGGCAAATGCCCATAATCCATAATCCCAGCACTCAGGAGGTGGAGGCAGAAAGATTGCCGTGAGTTTGAGGCCAGTCTAGGCTACATAGTTCAGGACCAGCCTGGATTACAGGGCAACACCCTATCTCAAAAAAAAAAAAAATAATGGAATAAAATAAATAGGGCTAATAATGTTAGATTCTCATAGGCATGTATTGAGGATTAAATTAGATAATGTACAAATGGTCAAGCTTGTTGCCTGGCACATAACAAATGCTCCAAATCTTACTTTAGGCCAGTGTTATATTCAGAACTTGTATCTTGAGTGCCTTTCCTTGTTTCTTAGAGTTGATACTAGTGAAGTAATGATAACCTACTTTTTACCAGGCCCAGTGATATATAGCTTGTAATGTCAGCTATCAGTAGGTGGAGACAGGAAGATTCCAAGTTCTGAGCATCTTAGAGAGACCCTGTCTTGAAGCAAAAAATAATAAAAGAAGTGGGGATGTAGTTTAGTGTGAAGGCCCTAGGATCAATCCTCAGTATTGCAACAAAACCAAACCAAAGTAACACCTAATTCTGCTTGTATCTTTGGAAAGTGAATGGAAATCATTGATTTTAATATTTGTGTTAGCACAGTGTTTTATATTCTCAAGTCGATAAGGCTCTTGCCATAAATAAGTAGCTTCTCTGTAGATATTTTTCCTTTATGGTTAAGACTTTAAACCAATTGGCCAGCAACTCTGTATCTGTTGAGTCTTAGCAAATATTTAGTAGTTGAACACGATTCAGTTCTATGACTTGATTCCATTTCCTTTTGCCTTCATAAACTGAAATTTACAGAGGATGTTTTGTTTGTCTGTGATTTTTTTTTTTTAAGGTGCTGGGACTTGACCCCACAGTCTCAACACATGCTAGGCAAATATTCTACCATTGAGCTACACCCTAAAACCTCTGAAATTTATGGAGGTTTTGGCTCACATTAATTACCTATTTATGATCGCTGGGAAAATTATTTTTAATAACTTGAGGTTTTGATTTGATACAGTCTTACATAAACAAGGAGTTCAGGTGAATATCTCGGAATGATCTGTATATATTTGTGACTTCTCTAAATTGAAATCCATATATTTACCTTTTTAATCACATTGCAGTATAATACTATATTTTATATAAAACTTTTGCTTGTTTTATGTCTAAACGATATGACCATTCCGGGCTGTTTTGCTGTGGAGTAGTTTGAATACATTCATTCATTCTGTTTTTGGTGAGCCCAAGGTCTCTATATACTATGTAAGCAAGCATCATACCATTTGAACTGCATCTCTAGCCTCTTAACATACTCTTTAAGGAAAAAAGTAGCAGGCTTGTCCTAAAAAAACAAAACAGAGACTGTGAACTGTTTCTGCAGAGCTCTTATAAGGGAAGACTCACATTATAACTGTAGTTGATATAGAAAGCAGTATTGTACATTTAGCATGTATGGGGGGCGGTTAATATGTTTTAGTGGAGATCGAATCCAGGTCTTCACACTAAGGTATGGCATATCCAGGACATTTTTATTTTTGATTTTGAGACATCATCATACCAAGTTGCCCAGGCTGAGCTTGAACTTGTAGTCCTTCTTCCTCAGTGTGCTACAGTGCTGCTAGTATTACAGGCCTGTGCTATCAGGCCCAGCTTCAACTCTGTTTTAAGAATACAAAAGGTTCACCAATCTAGTGGTGCAGGCTTATAATTTCAACTCTCTGGGATGCTGAGGAAGGTGGATTGCCGGTTCAAGAGCAGCCTGGGCATTTAGCAGTTAGTGAGAATCTGTCTTTAAAAAAAAAAAAAAAATTAAAGGCCTGGGAGTATAGCCTAGCAGTTGAAGTGCTTGTCTAGCAAGTGGAAAGCCTTGAGTTCAGTTCCTCAGTACAACATAGACTGGGAATGGTAGCATATGCCTGTAATCCCAGCACACAGGAAGCTGAGGCAGGAGAATTGCTGTGAATTTGAGGCTAGCCTGGGCCATATAGTGTGTTCAGGACCAGCCTGGACTACAGAGTGAGATCTTATCTCAAAATTAAAAGAAAAGAAAAGAAAAATGGGGTTGTAGCTCACCGTGAAATGAAGTATTTTGTAGATGCTAGGAAACTGGGAAGTAAACTTTATAGAGATGGGAAGGGGTTTTGAGGATGGGTGGGAGATGGAAAAGTGAGAGGGGCAAGGAGAAATAAATATTATTAAGGTGCAATGTATATATATATATATATATATATATATATATATATATATATATATGCGTGTGTACCAATTCCCCAAGTTGAATATAATTAGTATGTATCAAAATACATATTAATGATAATTATTATGAGGAAAATAGGAAATTTTTGTTGCAGCTGTTACTCATATATTGTAGTATAAAATATTAAGTGTATATATACAGCTTGCTCATTTTAGCTGATAGAAGCCTTTTGTATACTCTGTTTGATTGATTTTGAGGGTCTTGTTCTGTAGTCCAAGCTGATCCTGAAGTCACTATGTAGTCCAGGCTGGCCTCAAACTCACAGGCTGAGCTCATGGCTCAGCCTTCCAAATGCTGGGATTACGGGCATGTGCCACCATGCTCAGCTTACGTGGTGCTGGGGAATCAACCTCAGGACCTTGTGCTTGCTAGGCAAGCGCTTTAACTGCTGCACTATTCCTCCAGCCTCCCCTGTACCTCTTTTGTAACCTTTGTATCAGTACTCTTTTCTGTGTGGATGTAGGATATTTGAAGGGAGTCAATACCTTGGGCCAAGAGATTGTGTTGTTTGGCACATCCTCTATTTTGAAAAGTGTAACATACACTCAGTTCTGTATAAATTATAATAATGATGAAGTATCTGGTAGAAACTCGTGAGGTTAGATATATACATTGAGAAATAAAAGGGCTAAAGGGAGGCATACTAAGGAAGTCAGGTAAAAAAGAATCATGATATATGAGTTCTTGTCTTTATTATTTTCCTTTTGAAGTTTAATAATTGAAAATCTAAAAGCCTACAAAATATAACATTTGTTTTCTACTTACACCAGTTTCTGATTTCTGGTCAGAATATTATGGTTACTAAATTCATATTTTAATTGCATTATCTATAGCATTTTTCTACCCATGATTAAATTTGAGAAAAACGACGTTCCTTGAAACTGTTGGTATGTGTTTGTTTATAAGTGGTCTGGAATCCTGTCAGCCTAATTTTAGGTAGTCTGCATAGTTGCTGAAAGACATACTATTTCACCATTGAATCCTGTCATACAGATCTGTATTTGTGTATGTGTATTTATGCATATTTATCTTTTATTTTTGGTAGAAAATGATGCATCCTGTTGCCAGCAGTAATCCTGCATTCTGTGGGCCTGGCAAGCCTTCCTGCCTCAGTGAAGATGCCATGAGAGCTGCTGATCAGTTTGACATATATTCCTCTCAGCAGAGTAAATACAGCCACCCAGTCAGCCACAAACCAATGGTTTGTCAGAGGCAAGACACGTTAAATGAAACACATTTGCAGACTACAAGTAGCAGAAGCATAGAGATAAAAGATGAACTAAAGAAAAAGAAAAACCTCAACCGATCTGGTAAGCGTGGCCGACCTTCGGGAACCACCAAATCAGCAGGATACCGGACCAGCACAGGCAGACCCCTAGGAACTACCAAAGCAGCTGGATTTAAGACAAGTCCAGGCAGACCTTTGGGTACAACTAAAGCTGCGGGATACAAAGTCAGCCCAGGGAGACCTCCAGGTAGCATTAAAGCTCTATCCCGTCTTGCCGATCTTGGTTATGGCTGTGGCACTGCTGCTTTTCCTTATCCTATGATGCATGGCAGAGCAGTTCATGGGGTAGAGGAAACCAGCAGTGAAATCAAACCACCCAGTGAGTGAATGAGGCAGTAGAGGAGGACCAGGTTTAGGAGATAATGAAGAATCCCAAAGCTTCTTGGTTTTAACAGACATGATTTTATAGCCTGGGCTTTCCAGATTTGTTTCTGATAGATATTTCCTCTCAACTTTTGCTCAGAAGCTGCCATTTGCTTATAAATGCACTCAGGGCATGAGCAGTGGCGGTGTGTTTGTACATAGGTTCAGGTGCAACACCTGAGTCATTTCTTCTTTTCCTTTAGTTACAGGTGTACCTTATGTTTCATTATTACTTTTGGGTCATTCTAAATAGATGCTTTATGTGCTAGACAACTGAAACCATTATACATACTGGCTTGTTTGTGCGGTAAACCCATGATATAAAGATACTATCTAAAGTATTTTTAGCTGATGGGGCAAAAAAACAAACTAATAATTCAGGATTACTTGAGTAATCCTGTGAGTTTTTATAACATTTATTTTCATGAGACAGGACACAGCTATTTGTATGTTTTGGAAACTATATTAGACTTTGTGTGTTAAAAACTTAGTAGTGTTCTGAGTTTAAGCAGCTTCTTATTTATTGGTCTACATGGCATTAATTTAATCATTATTCTTTTAAAAATTCCTTAGGGTTTGCCTTTCAGCAGTGATAAGTTACGGTTTTTTTAATTGCCTGTGAGCATATATAAATACCAAACACTACAAATAATTCATATTTACAGAAAATTTAAAAATTATAAAAGCTGCACATTACATTTTTGGTGAAATACAGTACATTCTGGGAACTATATGTTCAATATAGAAAAGAAATATTATGAAGTCTGCATGTAGCTATAGTCATTATATTTTGCATTTTATATACCTAGTTTCCAAGTATTATGTTTAAAGACGATTATTAGTTTTGCTTATTTGAATTATCTTTTTTTTAAAGTTTTTCTAAGAAGTTGTCCTATTGCATTAACACAACTGTATTTTCAGGTTTATATCTGCCAAAGGATACAAAAATAGAATGGTAGACTGTAAAACTGGTATAAACAGAATGCAATTTCCTTCAGAACCCAGATATTAAAGAAATATAGAAATCCATCTATGCATGAAACATGTAAAATGGTTAGTCTAATTATAAATCATATTGTGGCTTAAGGAGACCACTTCATCAAAAGAAATCCCCACCCTCAAATGTTTGCTTTAGAAGTAAGATAGAAAAAAGAATATTGTGAAGATACATATAGTAAGGACAGAGACAAATTTTCCTTTCCAAAAGTAATATTCCTTGTTAATATGCATTTTATTTATTTTGAGTATATTCTAAAATACTATAAACTTCAGATTTGAAAAAATTCCACTGAAATTCAGAGTTACAATGTTTGTATTTGTGATTTTAAATGCCTTTGAGATTAAGATGTAGATTTGCAAGACCCAAAAACTTTGAAATAATTAAAAATTTAAAAGGGCACATATTGGGCTTGCTCTCAGTTAATGCAAACTCTGCAAATAGATGTCATGTTTCATACCTTTTTTATCAGGAAAAAAGCAGCAAGCCTTCAGGTGTTCCAGTGATGCCTGACACAATGAGCTGGACTTTATGCTGCTCTTTACAGTAAGAGGTGTTGCTTTATATGTGGGGACTATGCGTGCATCTAAGACAGTGACCTCAACAATACTAGCTTTGCACAAACCATAGTGAACAGTGTGGGATAACTATATAATTAGATGTAACATTCTGGCAGCTAAATTGATACAAGAGTTTCTTCTTGCAGAAGCTTAGAATATAAAACTTTTAATAATTTTCTCAAAACAGTGTAACTTCTGACATACACTTTATTCATGTGTTTATCCATCCACTTTTTTCTTGTGTTTGTCATTTAGTTGTTTCTCAAGGTGGTGTTCAGCTGTTGGCTGCTTCAAAATCCTCTTTTAAGCTAGTCTTTGAAAACAATTACTTTGTTAATTGTTTACCTTAGAAATATATGTAACATTTTTAAAAATTCGGTTGCATATTTTGTAGTAATTTTATTTGATGTTGCCCTTTCAGTTTACTTTCATATCTGACTTCGTTAAACATACCTTCCTGTTCTTCCTGCCGTTTCTCACACTCATTCTCTTCCCTGAACCCTCCAGCACATCTATGCAGTGGTGCTGTGGTGTGTGTCAGAAGACAAAGCAGGTGTATTATTGTATAATAAATTTTGTATACATGTTTATGAAATGGTGAAATCAACTGAGGGGGGGGGTATGTTCATGACAGTGTTTATTATCAGGAGCTATGTCCCAGGGTAAAAAGAGGACTAATGGCTAGAACTGTAAATGGGTGACATCATTTAAAAAGCTGAATTTACTGTTCATAGGAGCACTTACTTGGAATATTAGATTTATACACTGGTGAACATCTCCTGATTCCACTTTTCTTCTTGTGAACAGTTTACTGGTGCCATGCTGAGGAGAAATACATATGTGTGATAACATGAATGAAGTCTTAAAATACAAAATATTTTTACTTCTATATAATCTGAAGACTGCATTGTGCTTCTTTTGTAACACTGTCTGTTATCATGATAAACACTGAAATAGCATGTTAAAACAGTTGCCTATACTTTAATCAGTTGGGGAAAACTGGCCTTTTCCTCCCACTGTATGAGTGTTTCTTAAAAGTTAAACTACTAACTTTATATGTATAATTCTGTTCTTCACAAAATAGGTTTCACTATTCTATATTAAAATTATTGGTAAGAAAATGATCTGCTATTCAAGTAAGTTTTTTTAACTTTAACAAATATTTTAACATGCCTTATTTATTGTTACCATACTAACAAGTAAGGTAATACAGATGAAATTTTCATTTTTTGGCAGATATAATCTTGCATACCTAATCTTTAGTATGGGATGATTTTGATACTATCTTTGGAGTTTTGCACTGGGTATTAAAAAATATACTGGCACAATGTACTGCAAGAAGATAAGTAGTATCTGGATTGATTTTTAATATTTGAGGACATTTTTAAAATTAGCGTTTAATTAGACTAAAAATCTGTCTATTTTTATTTACTTTTTAAAAGAAACATCTTTTAAAGTACTTTTCATTCCAAATTGATGTTTGTGTGACATTACACATATATTTTCATGTAATAGGAGTAAGATTTCTTTGAGTTAAGGAGGAAAAACATTTATCTAGATCCACTTATTTAGGGTGATATATCCAGTGTAAGAATAATCACCATGTATGAGCTAAAATAAAAAAACTACTTCATATTTTAAGACGCCTAAAAGGAACAATTCCGGGGATATTGATTAACTGCTACTCTTGTGAGTCATCGTCTCTATCTGCAGTAAAATTTTTGATCCCTTTATAATAAAATACAAGAAACCATACCATTTAAAAATATTTTTTCTCTTGGACATAAAAAATTTTGATCCTATTAAGTTTTTGTTTTATTATGTCTTACCTATTTTCTCTTAAACTCTAGGATGTATCTGAATCTTTCCTTTGCTTTTCCCCCTCTTCGTTTAAGTAGACAAATCTATACTCTCACATATAATGTATTTAATTTGGGGAAAATTAAAATGCTATAGTAAACCAAGGAAATGATTTAAAGTATAATCAGATTCTGTAATTCTTCAAGTTTTCAGTTTCCTTTTTCCACAGATGATAATGTAGAAAAACCATTACTGATTACTGATAAATACGCTGTCCTCTGCTGTAAAAAGTCTGAATAAATACTGTGTATGTTTTTATGTCCATGAACTTGAGCTACTCGTGTGCAATTATGTGTATGGGAATGGAGTAGTGTTCATGATTTGTATCTACATCATCATATGGATGTATATTTATTAATAAAGTCATTACTTTAAAAACAACTATGTTTTCTACTGTCTTTTTGTTTAGCATAGTACTTTTCAAATAGGGAAATGGTACATGATGAACCTTTTTCACAGTTGTAGATAGTACATTTTTTGGGTAATTTTGTATTATGAAATTACCCCTTTGTACTATTTTCTTAAAATAGTTACAAGTATTTGTAATTTAAAGTCATTAAAAATGCATTTAATTTTTAAATTTTCTTTCCATTTTTTTCCTAATAAGATATATCAGTCTGATACTCTTCAAGTTCATATTTAAACATGACAATGCGTCTGGTTTAAAAAAATAAGGTATTAAACATGGCTCGTTTTATTTATGTTAATTGTAGGGAGATCAGGATATATATGTCTTTGAAGTCAGATTGTTGAAAATTTTTTTGTTTTGTTTTATTTTGAAGCAGGGTTTTGCTCTGTAGCCCAGGCTGGCCTTGGACTCTGGACAGTCCGCCTGTCTCAGCCTCCAAGTGCTGGGATTACAGGTGTTTGCCACTGTGCCCAGCTTTATGTGATGCTGGGGAACCAAACTCAGGGCCTTGTGCTTGCAAGGCAAGCACTTGAACCGCTGTACCATTCTTCCAGCCCAGATTTTTGAAATATTAGCCAGGTTTGATGGCACAGGCGTATAATCCCAACTAACCAGGAGAGTGAGGCCAGAAGATGGCAGATTTATTTATTTTGACATGGTCATCATGCTTTCTTTCCAGACACGTCTTTCAGTGTTGATTGCAACTTGTCCCTGGGGATCTTGGTCCAGTACAGTTTATTGACCTGAAGGCTCAGAATCAACATTCTGCTTATGCTTACTAGCCCTCGAGTTCACCCATGTCTTCCACAACATCACTCCTGATTCACCTTGGTGCTGATCACCTGTTTGGACAGCTCAGCTGCAAATGAAGGAAGGGTAGCTTTCTTCATTCTGCCACCAGGCAGTGAGGATTGAAAATTTAAAGCTAGCCTAAGCAATTTAGACTATTAATATCAACAATTAAATCCAGAGGTACAGCTTAGTGATGGAGTGCTTGCATAGCATGCACAAGGCCCTAGGTTCAACCCCTCGTACTACCAAAACATATACCTCCTATGTATACATGTATGAAGTGAGATCTTAAAAGTATCCCCCCCCCCCCCCCCCCTTTGGAGACCCGTCTTCACTCTGTAATTCAGGCTGTTCCTGAACTTACTAGACTAGGCTGGCCTCAAAGCTCACACACAACATTCCTCTTGCCTCAGCTTCTCAAGTGCTGGAATTGTAGGTATGTGCCATCATGTGCAGCTTATGTTGGTACTGAGGAATCAAACTGAAGGCTTTGTACTTGCCAGGCAAGTGCTGTTAACTACTGTGGTATTTCTCTAGCCCCTGAAACCCAGAGCCTTTGTACTGAGTTACATCCCCAGTCCATTTTTTTGGTTTTGACTTTGTAACAGAGTCTCAGGTTGCCCCATGCTGGGCTGCAACTGGTGATCCTCCTGTCTTAGCTTTCCAGCATGCAGGGATTGATTACAGGCCTCTACCACCAGGCCAAGCTAACCCTAGAGTATTCTTTGATAGCTTCCTTGGGTTGTGGTATGACAAGATGTCCTAACTAACAAATAAGATCTTCTGGATGGCAAGGCAGGTTGGAGAAACAGTATGTTATCTGGAACTTTAGAGTATGTGGCTTTCAGAATATTTTCTTTTTTTTTTTCTTGAGACAGTATTGCTCTCTATATAGCTCAGGCAGGCCTCAAACTCAGAGTATTCTTACTACCTCAGTCTCCTGAATGCTGGTATTACAGGCATATGCCACCATCTGGCTTAGGTGGTGCTGGGGAATGCAGCCCAAGTCCTTGTGCTTTCTAGGTAAGCACTCTAATCATTTTATTCCCCTAGCCCCTCAGGATAATTTTCTAAAATTATTTTACAGAATATTTAAACTATTTGAAAGAAATCTTAACAATGACAGTATGATATTATACTTTCGTAGAGATATAGGATATTTAAATGAAGATAAAATGAAGTGAAGCTGAAAAAATGAGTAAGAAAAAAGGCTGTAGGTTGAGGACTGCATTCATCTTGAGACACATTTCTAGTTGATGTCTCATGTAGATGAATCTCTGAGCAGACAGTAGAGGTGTGAGATTTCATGGAACATCCTTTTGTTTGTAAAGCACAGTCAAGACTTCTTACCCTTAGGTAGTTTCTTGCTGTGATAATGCTTCGTGCCTTTTTTTTTTCCTCCTCCCCTGTGCCTCTGCCGCAACATCCAAAACCCAATGAGGACAGAAGCATTTGGATAAAACTTTGTTCTTTTTCATGGCATCTGATAAAGAATATTTCTTAACAGTTTACATATAAGATTCTATTGTTACAGCCTTTTAAATGTCTGCTCACTTTTTTTTTTTTTTCTTTTTGAGACCTGGTTGCTATTGTGCCCAAGCTAGTCTTGAACTCCTGGCTTAAGTGATCCTGCTGCTTTCGTCTTCTGAGTAACTGGGAATATAGGCATGCTGCTGTGTCCCACTTGAACTGTGCCGAGCTATATCCCCAGCATGTATTTATTTTTGATTTTGAGGTAGTGTCTTGCTAAGTTGCTCAGGCTTTGCTTGGACGTGGTGATCCTCCTGCCTCAGTCTCCCAGAGTGCTGAGATTATACACCTGTGCCACCAGGCCCAGCCCATTTTTTTATTATGTAAGGACAAGGTGCTGCTAAATAGCTTAGGCTTAGGCTAAGCTTAAACTTGAAGAACTGCCTCCACTTCTCAAGACTGCTGGATTATATGCCTGTACCACTAGACTCCATGAGATCTTGATTATATTTTTAATAATTTCAATATTTAAATTTAATTATTTATGTGGGTAGGGTGGATACTGGTTGAAACCAAGGCCTTCTCAGCTATATTCTCAGACTTTTTTTTTTTTTTTTGAGACAGAGTCTTGCTAAGTTGCCCAAACTGGGCAACTTTTGTTTCCCTTGTCTCAGCTTCCTAGACTGCTGGCATTACAGGCCTGTATCACTGGCTGTGGGCACAACCAATTTTAAGTAAACGCATCAATTACTGTAAAGCGGAAGTGCCTAACCTATGGACCACTTTTGTTTTTGAGTGAAGAGTTACTGTTTTGAGCCATATATAACATACTTAGTAAGTACTAAAACTTCCTTTTTAGTTTGTTTTTCATAATAAAAAGGGGTGGGGCAAAGATTTTAAAAAAGGCAGGCTGCTTACTTAAAGCATTCTTCCAGGGCACTCCTGCATATTTCAGTGACCTATTTCCTCTCTGTAATTTGGTATATAAAATAAAAATTACTTTTTCACTTTGTATTGTAGCAGAATACACTGAATCTGGATTTGGATCTCTGCATACCCACTAGCTTATTATATTTGTAAAGTTACTTATTCCTTGTAAGCCTCAGAAGTGGGTTTGTAGTGAGAAATAACGTATACAGGCAATTGGGCATAGCAACTGAGAGTTTGGATTTGGGTTCAAACTCAGGTTTGTTTAGTTTTGGCAGTACTGAACATAGAACCCACAGTCTTCACACTGAGCTACATACTCAGCCCTATTTTATATTTTGATTTTGAGGTAGGTTCTTCCTAAGTCACTAGGTTGCCCAGTCTGGGCTCAAGCTTGCAATCCTCCCGCCTTAACCTCCCACAGTGCTGGAATCATAGGCTGCTACCGCCTGCCTAGCTCAAAAAGTTCTTTTTTTAAATGAAAGTGTCTCAGGGGTGGGTGCATAGCACAGTGATTGGAGTGCTTACTCAGGAGCCAAGAGATTCTGTGTTGGTGCAAGTCTGTAACCTGGAGGATTGCCATGAGTTGAAGGCCAGCCTGGAGTACAGCCACCCCAGTGCTGGAGTTACACACATATGCCATCATGTCCAGCTCTGGTGGGATTCCAATTTTAGGTCCTTCCGCCTCAGATTCCAAGTGTTGGGATTACAAGCGTATACCGGCACAAGCAGCTTTAAGACTTTTTAAATTTTTTTTCAGACAGGGTCTCTGTGTAGCCCAGGCTGGTCCTGAATTCACTATGTAGTCCAGGCTGGCCTTGGACTCATGGCAATCCTCCTGCCTCAGCTTCCCGAGTGCTGGGATTACAAGTGTGCACCCCCACACCCAGCTTGCGTTAGGACTTTTTAAAGGCTGCTATTGAAGCTGAGCATAGGAGCTGAGGCACAGTTCAGTGGTTAGAGCTCTTGCCTAATATTCATAAGGCCCTGGATTTAATCCCCAGCACCACATAAAACTTTGCCAGGCATGGTGGCACATGCCTGTAATCCCAGCACTTAGTTGCTCAAGTAGGAGGATTTGTCATGAGTTTGAGGCCAGCCTGGGCTACACAGTGAGTTTAGGACCAGCCTAGAGAACAGTGAGACCCTGTCCCAACAACAATGACAACAATAGCAACAAAAATAAACCCACAGACTTGGCACAGTACCACATACCTTATTCCCAGCACTGAGGAAGGCTAAGGCAAGAAGAAGGAAAGGTTGAATCTTGCCTGGCCAACTCATGAAGACTTCTGTATCAATCAACAAATCAGTCAGTGAATAAAGTGGGGATGTAACTCAGTTGTACAGCACCCCGGGATCTGATCCCCAGTACTGCAAGACAATCAAAATACATTGTTCTAATTTACCTTGTGTGTCAAGACATAAGTCTTTAAATATCTTAGTATATTAATAAATTACTGAAGGAATTCACTTTTTTTTTTTTTTTTTGAGACGGTCTTGCTCTGTAGCCCAGGCTGGTTCTGAACTCAGGGCACTCCTGGCCTTTAAAGTTTGCATTGAGAAATCTATAGTAATTTGAATGGGTTTGCCTTGGTAGAATAATGTCTGTTTTTCTCTTACTGCTTTTAATATTCTCTTTATGTTGTACTTCTGAGATTTCGATTATGGTTTGTTTGGCGAGTCTCTTTTTTCTCTTTTTTCCCCACTATTTTTATTAATATAGAAATGTAATACATAATATTTACAATGAATTTGGGTGTTTCGTACATCTGTGTATCACATCGACTTCACACTCCCTTCCCATCTTTTACCCTCCCACCCCCTCCCTGTCCTTTCCCCCGTCTCTGGCTATCACTTCATATGGTTCCAGAGAATGGCTGTGTTCTGGGTTTTCCAAGTCTGAGAAACCATACGGTGTTTAACATATTAATCTTTTGCGCCTAAGTCATTTCACTCAAGTCATCACTCTACCCCAGCTTCCTATTCCTCTAATGGGTTCGCAGTAGTCAAATCTTGATACCTCCTTTCTGAATCCAACCAATCCCATCATTGGGATATTCACCAAAAGGTTTTTTTCCATATTTTCCTACAACTTTGTTGTTATTGTTAAACCTGGCCTTAATCACCAGCTCATACTAGAAAATAATTATAAGCATGTAGTTCAAAAGACTAGATAATTTGGGAGAGAAGAGAAAAATAAATAAATAAAATTCAGTTGCCTTAGCTGAATACTGGAAGGTGCATATTTGTACATTCACAAGGTTATCTTTACATCAATCAGTTTCCTTAGGATAAACTTTCATTAGTGATCTAATAAGTGAATTGCTACAACAAAACAAAGTCAAAACCATATCACATTGCTACATTAAATGAACTTAAATCTATACCATATAAACATACTTAAAGCAACAGACATGAAGGCAAATCTAGTTATTTCAGAATTTCCTAACTTTCATATCTTATTTACTCATATTTCACTGATTACTAACCTACTTTTTTTCTCAGCTCATTCTCCTCTAGCTGTTGTCACTTTTTCTCTGGGTTCATTCGTGTCACTGGTCTCCCTTTCACTGTCCAGTTTCCTTTAAGTATTTTTTGCAATACTGGTTCAGTGGCTGCAAATTCCTTTAAGCTGTCTCTGTCACAGAAATTTTTAAGTTATTCCTTTAAATTAAAAGACAATTTTGCTGGATATAGCAGTGTTGGCTGGCATTTATGTATTTTTAGTGCTATGACATTGCTCCACGATTTCCTCGCTGTAAGAGTTTGGATTGAAATATCTGCCCTTATCCTGATGGGTTTATCTTTGTAGGTCACCTTCTGTTTTTCTCTTACCGCTTTTAGTATTTTCTCTTTGTGTTGGGTTTCTAGAATTTTAATTATGTGTCGCGATGAGGGTCTCTTCTGATCAAAGTTGTTTGGTGTTCTATATGCCTGGAAAAGTTCCATGTTCATTTCTCTTCTTAGATTTGGGAAATTTTCCTCCATTATTTCATTAAACATGTCCTATAAGCCTTTTGTTTTGTCCTCAGTCTTCTCCTCGACTCCCATAGTTCTGAGGTTATTTCTCCTTGAATCATCTATCAGTCGTTGTAATGATTCGCTTTCTTTCTTTACTTTGTATTCTTCATGGCCTGTATGTTGCAGCTTAGTCTCTTTATTTTCTGGTCTAACATACTATTCTGAAGTTGTTTAAAGTGGTTGCTTATTATTACCTGCATGTTTTTCATTTCCTGAATATCTGCATTCAATTTTTCTATATCTCTGTTGTGTACTTCTCTAATTTCTTTTGTCTTCATTATCTTTTGGTATATTTCTTCTCTGGTCTCTAGTTGCTTTTCAAGACTTGCTTTTTGCTTATCTATGTATTGGTGTAGCTCTTCTGCTGTCTGTTTTATTTCCCACTTTAATTCCTGCTTTAATTCACTGAATTTTTGGGCCCAGAAGTTGCCATCATTTTTGCCATATTCATCTTTATTTACCCTGACTTCATCTCCTGGGGTGTCAGGTCTTTTTGTAGGAGATTTGTAGCTGCGCTTCCCCATTTCTTCTTTGGTCTCCTCTGATTTCTTTTCAAGGCTTGCTTTGTGCTTAGCTAAGTGTTCTTGTAGCTCTTGTGCTGTCCTATTTCCTGCTTTGCTTCCTGGTTTAATTCCTGGTTTAATTCCAGCTTTAATTCACTGACTATCTGGGCCCATAAGTCACCATCCTTCTTGCCCATCTCTTCTTTGAGTGCTGGAATTTTAGTACCCCTTGCACCTTCCTCTGGGGAGTCAGATCTTTTAGTATAAGATTTGTTACCACGTTTTCCCATGGTTCTGCTACCTCTGACTGTCTCTGGTGCGCAGGAAAGAGAATGGCTCCTGCTGATGTCACTGCCAGCGATGGCTGTTGAGCCCTGTTTCTGATCTGGGATCCCGGGGCCTTTTCTAGGGGGAGCGCACGCGGTGTTTGTAGTACCCACACCCTTGGGTTGGTGCTTCTGAGGCTGTGGCTGCCCGCAGCCAATGATTCCCATTTGTCTGGATCTGCGCTTACCTTGGGCTGAGGTTCTGGCCCCCGGACCTTCTTTGTGATCTGTGGGTGTCGGCAGCTCTGGGCTGTGCCAAGTGGGCTGCTTCTGAGCCGACCACAGCCTCTTTTCCCGTTGTTGTGTGCTCCGTCCTCTCCCAGCTCTGTCCTCTCCCAGCTCTGTTCAGTCAGATGTTCAGGTCTCCGCGAGCTTTCCTCCGGAGCCATTTGCAGCCGGCTGCAGTGGCTTTCTGGACTGCGGTATATTTTTGGTTTCGATGATCCTTCAGAGTTTCTGGCCTCCCGCTGGTTGCCTTTCAGTTTTGGAGGATGCTCCTCTCTTTTCTAGCTACACCAAACATGCTTTTTCTAACCATCTTTTTGACTTTTTAAGTGCGTTGATGAGGAGACATTGTGCAGTGCTGTTACTCAGCCGCCATCTTGCTTGTGGCGAGTCTTGTTGCTGGTAGGGATTATTTGATGTTCTGTAAGCTTCTTGTACCTAAAAACTAATTTCTGTTCCTAGATTTGGGAAATTTTCTTGCATGATTTCAGTGAAAACATTTTTTATACCTTTGGTGCTGTCTTCTTCTCTTTCTCCTACACCTATAATTCTGAGGTTGGTTTTCTTTGAATTATTCGTCAGTTGTCGTATCCAGCTCCTTTGCTCATTTCTAATTTTGGAGTCGTGCCTAATTATAGCATTTATTTCCTAAGCCTTGTCTTCAAGGTCTGAAATCCTGTCCTCACAGTGTTTGAATTGAGTTCCCCTGCTTTCAAATGTATTTTTCATATCCTGAATTTCAGCCAGATTTCTTTTCAAAATTTCACTTCTTTGTCAAAATGTTTTTTCATATCTTACATTTCCTTATTTACCTCAACCAACTTTTTATTTGTAGCTTCTATATGGTTAGTAAGCTTTGTATCCATTAGGATCACTTTGTTTAGTAAGTTTCTCTTTAAGCCCACTCATCATTGCTTGCCTTTGAGAATATTTTGTTTAGGGGCAGGAGGAAAGGCACAGTGGTTAAAGCTGCTTGCCTTGTGAGTGCAAGGCCCTGAGTTCAGTTCCCCAGCACCACATAAGCTGGGCATGGTGGCACATGCATGTAATCCCAGCACTTGGGAGGCTGAGGCAGGTGTATTATCATGAGTCCAAGGCCACCCTGGGCTACACAGTGGGCTCGGGACCAACCTGGGCTACAGAGCAAGACCCTGTGTCGAGAAGAGACAGAGACAGAGAGAGACAGAGAATATCTTGTTTGACTCATTTATTTGCTTTGTGATTTCCTTACCTATGTTTTTTACCATTTCAGGGGCCATGACATTAGTTTCTGGAGTCTCAGGCCTTTCCATGGGTGACTTGTTGCCCTGTCTTCTTCCCATGTTTCTGTTGTTGAGGGACTTCACTTTAAAGCCTACCTGAGGACTTTCTTTGAATAGGTATGAGGGTGTGTGTGGTGAGCTGAAATTCCTCTGAGTTTTGTCCTGGGAGTAGGCAGTGAGGGAGCACCTAACAGTCAGTCCAGTGGCCTCTTGATCACGCCCAGCCACCCCCGTAAAGCTCTCCTGCCTGTCCTGGCTTCTCTCCCACCAGGGCAGGGCTCTCCACCGTCGGAGGTGCTCCCACTACATCTCAGCCATTCATGGGGCATTGGCAGCCTTTCTCTCCTCTCCACAAATGTCTGTTGTACCAATTTCTTCCTAGGCACTACTTAAGGGTGACCCCCCAAAGTCCTCATGTACTCTTCTGAGCTTTCGTTTAAACAGTTCAGCCTCGGGGATTTTTTTTTTTTTAAATGGCTCCTGCTTATGTCATTGCCATATGGGTACTGAGCACTGCTTCTTACCTAGGCTTCAGGAAGCCTTTTCTAGGGGAAGCTTGCATTGTGTTTGCAGTATGCACTACCCACTACCCACAGGCCTGTTTTTGTTGTTGTTGCTGTTTTTTTTTTTTTTTTTTTTTTTGAGGCTGGGGCTACCAGCTGCTGTCAGTTCCCACTTCTGGATCCACGCTTACCTTGGTCTGAGGTTCCAGGTTCTGGGCTTTCTTCTATCTGTGGACGCCAGCAGCTCAGGGCCAATCTCAGTTGTCTTGAGGCTGCTTCCTGGGTTGCTGCTTTTCTGCATTTCCAATATGTCTTTGGGATTTCTGACCTTCCCGTGCCTCCTTTCAGTTGTTGGGGTGCTTCTTGGTCTCCTATCTCAGTCAGAGGTTCTGGGCTCTGGGTGGGCTTTCCTCTGTCTGCAGATGCCAGTGGCTCACAGCCATTTGCTGTCGGCCTTGGTTGGCTTCCTGGGATGCTGTTTACTTCTGCTTCTGATGTGTTTTGGGGGTTTCTGACCTTCCTTTGGCCTCCTCTCATTTGTTGAGGCACTCCTCCCTGTTCTAGCTACATTAAACAGGTGTTTTTTTTGACTATATTCTCAACTTTTTAATTAGGTCTATGAGGAAACATTTTGTAGCTCTGTTACTCAGCCGCCATCTTGGTGCACGCCTTTAATCCCAGCACTCTGGGAGGCTGAGGCAGAAGGATCGCAAGTTTGTGCACTATTTGGGCAACTCAGAACATGTCTTAAAAATAAAAATGAGAAGCGGGGGGAGAAAAAAAGTGAGATGGTCCTGTGTTTGGTCCCCAGTATCACAACAACGAAGCAACAAAATAAGAATGCAAGGAAGGTCTTAACCTTAGGTCACAACCCTTAAGTCACCTTCTTTGACCAGACATCACAACAGTACATTTAACTATGAACTCATCAGTGGTTTAATCCCACTGATGAATGTAGTACTCCAGTATATAGTCACCTTCCAAACATGAGACTTTTAGGGGGCATTTTAGATCTAAACCCTAGTAGTTTCCCTGGACATTTGATCTAGGATTTCTCACGCAGTTGTGGTCTCACGGTGGCTGATGCTGGAACAGAATGGGTCTGGGATTGGCTGGGAATGGTGGGCATCTCTCTTCATGTGTACAGGTATGTATTTATTTAGTTCTTTTTTGTGGTACTGGGGATTGAACCCAGGGCCTTCACACTAAGCTATATCTCCAGCCCATCTTTTGTTTTTTACTTTGAGACAGGTTCTTACTAAATTGCCCAGCCTGGTCTCAAGCTTGCCATTCTCCTGTGTAAGTTTGTCAGACTACTGATATTACAGGCCTGGGTTGTCACTGGAGAGAATATATATAGTGTGAGCGTCACCTAGCGGTAACGGTGGCACATTGTTCAAGATGGCGGATCTTTACATTTTTGCACCATACCCGACCAGGTGACCAGGCAGAAGCAGAAAGGAGGGAGGAGGGATTAGGATGTGACTTTGTGATAAACTTGGCCCTGAGTAATGACGTTGTGATGAACGTGGCCCTGAGCCAATGCTTTAGACCTTCCCGGGAAGACTGTGAATCCCGCCAATGGGAAACGGCGGGGGCAGGGCCTTGCGAGTTAGGAAAAAGGTCCCCCCGACCATGCTTGCCGGTCTTTTCTCCACTTGCACGTGGGAAGGACACCCTTTTGCAAAAGGAAATTAAAGCCTCATACCCT